>WOVY01009038.1:0-24465 GCA_013436015.1 Rhipicephalus annulatus | reverse complement strand
GCCCAAAAAGAACCACTTAATACGTAGTCTTTATTTTATGATATTGCCTGAGAAGATTCACTTGTGAATTACTACAATGTAATCAATAAAATTTCAGTTTGCTTGTGTCAGCGAGGCGTCGCGTTTGGCTGCATTCTGTGTAATGGATAGCATACTTTTTAAACCACGAGCAAATATGCTGCGAACTATTTTCTAACTTTCTATTCACCCACTGCGTAAGGTTGAAAGAATACACAGAGATAAAAAGAGAGACTTTATCAGAAAAAGAGATTTTTGCCGGCATCAATATATCGCTGGCATGCTACTCTCTGTAGGGATGGGGATAAAGACAGTTATGTTTGGGGCACGCGAAGGATGGCCAGTCGATAAACGGCGCCCGATGAAGCGGGTAGGTAATAAAACGAGGCTGCCCATACGCGAAAAAAGCCATTCTCCTCTAAAACGCGTCTTTGTCATCCAACCCCGTGAGCCTTTGTTCACGGCACCTTGTGCCGGGAAGTCACCCGCACAGCTATAGCGACCTCACGGTGAGCCAGACTGAGAAATAAGTGATCGCTGTCGTGACACGGCTGCCGACAAGACAATATAGCGCCATGCTGTAACAATACGTGTGGATATACGGGAGAAGCGTGTCTACTAACGCCGGACAGCCGAGCGGCCGTTTAGACAGGCTTGTTGTCCCACGAAAGTATCAATACAGCTATACCTTGATGAAATGACGGAGTTCTTAGCCGAAGATCGGAGGATAGCAAAGTGTAGGAACGCAGAGGTGGAGACACATCACCGAGAACAGGGCAGTTGTTTGCTCCATTGGTGGAGCATCGAGTAGGGGTTTGTCCCATGAAACTGTTTCAGATGAGACGGGTAGTATTTAATCAAGCAGAATAGAGACAAGGGGAGCTTGGTGCTCGAGAACGAGATCGGGAAGCGGGGACAGAGGTTGTGTTTAGCGCAGACTCTGATCCAAGGTTGATGCTATATCGAGAAGCTGGTGTCGATGTGTGGAGTATACAAAGGGCTCGGCAAGTAACGCCGACGTTATTAATATTACAGACCGATGGTTACTGAGTGGTCGGATTAGTGGCCACCCCGGCATTTGTTTGTAAATAAGTGTCAGTGTGTAAATAAAATGAAGTTGGCCAGTAAGTGAGCAAGCGGTCCATTTTTTCGACGTGTCGTTGTGATCACATGAACCATTGGGATTACATCCATGATCCCAATCTTAAGTGGCGAAGTCAACAGCATGTCGCGGCGGCTTCCCGGAGGACAATGGCACATCCTGCATTCTCGGCTCACACACACGCACACACACACACACACACACACACCAGAAGCCAAAGGTGGCAGCAAAAAAAAAGGTCATCAGGCGACGCTAGAGCAGAGAGAAGAATGCAGTCCAAAAATCTGAACTTGGCGCAACACCTACCGTTACGACCAGCTGAGCTTGAATTTTTTTTTTATTTATTTATTTATTTATTTATTGAGTTGAGAGTGACGGCTTCTTACGCTCGGACATCGGCATCTCGCCCAGAGCGGCTGGTGACTACTGGAGTTACGGAGAAAACCAGCGTGTGACCGGCGACCAGCACACCTATCAAGGCAGAGGACTGAGTGGTGCACGACATGCAGCTACAGTGGAAAATTGGTTCCACTACCTGCTGACTGGAACTTTTACCCTGATATGGTGTGGCGACTCATCTACGCACAGTGAACCACATATGGGTCCCTCCTTTCGTTTTCCCCGGGAGCACCACGGGTGACAAGGGTGACGAGAATGCAGAGGGCAGACGCGGACTATTGAGGACCAGGAGTCAGATCGTAATGAGGCATCAGTGGGTACGATTGGCGCCAATGTGGTTGCTAGTGAAAGCGCAGATACTGCTGTTCAAATTCGAATGAAGGAACTGGAAATGGAGGGTTTAAAGCTCCAAATCAAGCTACAAAAATTAAAGATTTCGTCTCAGACAGGAGTTGAGGTGAAGGAGAGTGACAGGTCTGGTTTGGCATGGTATACAGACCAGTTACGAGCACTTCTTCCGCCAATGCCGGTTTTTGATGAGCTGGTACCTCCGTGTTTTCGCAGCACTGAAAATAGGTTTAGAAGCTGCGCCATCCCTGAAGATGTAAAAGACACTATCATTGTGCCATTTCCGAACGAAAATAGCCGCAAATTGGTGAAAAATTGAGCTTAGGACCGGGTACTTTCATACAAGGAGGTCCGCGTTCTGATACTGCATGAACACACCTGAGGAATACAAACGCCGCCCTTGCGCTTGTCAGAAAGATGATGAGACATGGGGACAGTTCCCTATCGCAAAAAACCAGTGGCACTGGCCCAGCGCATGCCTGATCACTGCACTAGCGTTGCGATGACACTGTGACAGTGCCACGCTGCACGAGGCACGCTGGCGCTGCACACTGGGGCACCCATTATCTGCCGAAATCTGGCTTTTAGATCGTTTTGAAATTTTCGGTCATGCGCACATCGTAACTAAGGCTGTAGCACGCGCGTAGTGAAAAGAAAAAAAAGAAAAAAAGTGAGTGAGCTGAAGTCGAACTAAAACCTCTACACATCACACATTCTGAGCTTGACACACTGCTCACTACTTCACACCTGCTTGTTTCTTTGTTGCCTTCTTGACTACAGGTCAAGCTAATATGACAATCACTATCACCACGTGTTTCATGCGTGATAACGCGTCAAACAGAGATATTACATCTTCAACACAGTTGGTAGTCTTATACTCATCTCGCGCTTTTATAACAGCTTCCACGAAATACTCATTAACGAATAGAACTCTCACATCACAGTGTCAGTACGATAGCATACTACGCCAAACCGAATGAAGACAAAGTAAAAATATAACATCCAAATTTTGCACAGAAACTATCACAAGGCAAAAATGAATTCCATATGGAGTAAGAGGTAAATCTTTTTTTTTTAAAGTCCTCTGTGATATGTCCCAAAAGAAAGTAGCGTTCTTACAATCAATAAACAAGTTCAATGGTCTCAGGTTTTTTACACAGGAGACAGCTGCTTCCCCATGGTACATACATCCCTCTCTCTTCAAGCCACGTTTTTACTGGCAAGGTTCCCGTATGAAGTTTAAAAAAGAACGTTTTTCACATTATGTGGTATACACATGTTTTTCACTCACTTCAGTACGTCATCACCATATAATTTTTTATACTTTGAACGGTCAGGGGCACTGGAAAAACATTCTGCATTAAGTCTTTCATAAGGCGCTTTCTTTTCACATTAGTTAGGTAAGCTATCGAAACCTCGCCCTTAAGAAACGATATGAGAACACTAATTCGCGCAAGAACGGTGACAAGGCGTGTCGTTCTCGCCTGTCTGAAGATACAAAGAAGTCAGGCATGTGGTGTAACAGCGTTCTTTGAAATAAAGAACGTAAAAAAGAGTCTCTCTGGTCGCTAATGAGAAGAAAACGTGATATAACTCGGTTAAAAAACAGATGGCACAGAGACAGCCCTCCGTGCTTAACTCGCCGAAACAAGTTCGCTCTAGATGTTCTTTCCCACGTAGAGCTCATGATGAACGTGGCGAATATCCTGTGGACTTTGTGAATGCTTTTACGCGTACAACTAAGTACTCGCAAAAGGTACATAATTTTAGCAGCCAGAAGCACGTTGCATACAGCTGACCGGGAGAAAATTGATAAGCCACGACCACCTCATCCTTCGGCAGTTGCGCGCAATTCTTCAGCCTTTTCAAGCCAAAATGCTTCACTGTCTTGATACCTGTCCAAAGGTACCCCTAGGTAACGAGAAGGTGTCGTGAGCCACCGAATATTTCCAAAGGAGCTGGGCGTGAGGTCCCAAGTACCATTCCATAAACCAATGCTTTTCTCTTTGTTTATTAAACTTCCACTCGTGTCACAAAACATTTGAGTGATTTTTAATTGTAAGCGGAACTGCAGTCGGGTGATGAACAACGTTTATTGTCGTTGAAACGAAGCGGATATAGGCATGAATGGTGAGTTAACAGGTCACGTGATTTTAACGAAATGGCCGGTGACGTCGGAGTGACTCGGCTATGCTACATCTCCCTTTTCTTAGGGAAGCAAATAATTACACTGGTCTTTCTGGTTGTGGGTAGCGGCAGGGCTCCCAGCGTGGCCTTGTGCTGCTCCGTAGCTCTTGAGCGGGCTGCGCGTCATCTAGTAGTTTGGACTCGTCACGAGGTCTCTCTTCGGGATGTCTAGGTGTGTCTCGCAGATGCTCGCGTGTGCGTCTAGTTTCCTGGCCCTCTTCCGTCTTCACCACCATGAAAAGCGGCGTCTCAGCTGGCCTTAGAATGACCGCAGGTGTCCAGGTCTCTTCATGGGTATCGTATGTAGTCACCCCCAGACCAGGTGATAGAGGTGACAGGTGCCTGGAGCGGCGATTGTAGTAGATCCTCTGGCGTTGGCAGATTTCCTGGAGATGTTTATGAACGGCTCGGTTGAACACAGTTTCTGGCACCAGGTGGCTTGAAGGTACGGGCGGCAGGGTCCTCGTCTGCGTTCCCATCAGTATCTGCAGAGGGGATTTGAAAACAGAAGCTCGTGGTGTATTACGCCATTCAAGCAGAGCCATGTGGAAATCAGGCGATCTAAGAGAGCACTTCTTTAATAGCTTTTTTGCTTCTTGCACGGCCCTCTCTGTCATACCATTTGAGCGTGGATGATATGGGCTCGACGTTACGTGGGTAATGCCGAGCCTATATAAAAAGTCTTTGAATTCTGTGCTGTTAAATGGCGGCCCATTGTCACTGCACAGTTTAGGCGGTAATCCATCAATCGAAAAAAAGTTATGTGCACCAGTACTTCAGCTGATTAGCAGTGGTATGGCGAAAATCCCCATTTCAAAAAAGAAGGAATAGAAATCGAGAATAATGGCAAACTGTCGGCCCCCGTAAAAGAATTGGTCCATTCCTACAGCTTCCCAGGGCAAGTTTGGAAGCTCATGGCTCAAAAGCGGCATCTTTGCGTTTCGGGGCTGATGATTTAGGCGCGTTTTGCAGTTTCGGCAAAATTGCTCCATGTCGCTTGCCAGGCAGGGCCAGAACATGAGGCTTCGTGCCCGTGCCTTCATCTTATCGGCTCCGGGGTGTGCGACGTGCAAAAGAGCCAATATTTCTGCTTTCATCGAACTTGGTATGATCACCTTGTTGCTGCGAAATAGGAGCCCGTCTTGTGCATGTATCTCCTTCTGATAATACCAGTATGGGCGGATGGCTTCTGGAACCTCGTGCTTCTTCTCAAGCCAACTGGTTAGCGCCTATTCCCGCAGCTTGGAGAGAACGGGATCATTGTTCGTAGCTGCGAGAATACTTTTTAGACGAGGTTTAGAGGCTGAAACAAACTACAGCACATTTACTTGAAACTGCGCAGTTTCCTCGCACATGCTCACTGTGCTTGGAAAACGTGGCAAAGCATCAGCAAGAAAAAGATCTTTGCCTGGCTTATAAACCAGCTCTATCGGATAGCGCTGCAAGGTCAGCCTCATGCGTTGCAAGCGAAGGGGACACTGATGCATCCGCTTGTTAAGTATTGGTACTAAAGGCCTGTGGTCGGTCTCTGCAATCACTTCTGCCTAACCAAAACATAGTCATGGAACTTTGTGCAACCATGCACTATCGCCAACATTTCTTCTCAATTTGTGCATAATTTTGTTGTGCCTCTGTGACCGTCCGGGACGAAAAGGCGATGGGGCGGCCATCTTGCATGAGAACTGCGCCGACTCCTAATTGGCTTGCGTCAACCGAGAGAATGAAAGGCTTTTTAGGTTGAAGAAAGCCAAAACGGGTGCTTTCGTCGAGGATTGACACAAGGTCTCAAAACTCTTTTGCTGCGCCTCCATCCAAACCCATGCAATGCCTTTACGCAACAGTGTTCGAAGCGGAGCGGTTACCTATGACATGTTGGGAATGAATGACTGCACGAAATTCATTGTTCCAAGAATTACTTGCAGTTCTTTCTTGTTCTTCGGTTTCTGTATTCTAAGTATGTCTTATACCCTCTCCGGATCAAGACGTAGGCCTTCTGTAGTGAGTATGTGTCCCAGATACCGGACCTCCGGCTGCAGAAACGCACTCTTCTTGGGGTTAAGTCAGAGGTTGTGCTGTTGACACCAGAATAACACAACTTTTAAGCTGCAGTCGTGCTCTTCTTTAGTTCTGCCCCATACTAATACGTCATGCGTCACAACCGCCACACAGGACAACCCTTCCAAAACGTGGTGCATTGCTGCTTGGAATATCTCTGGTGCCAAAGCTATTCCGAACGGCATGCGAAGGAACTGATAGCGACCATATAAAGTGCTCATCGTGCAAAGTTTGGAGCTCGACTCGCTAAGCCAATTTTTGCATCCGGTGGTGTGCGTTGGTAAATAAAAACGGTATGATGAAAATGTGCATTGATTACCACCAACTGAATGCCGTCACAGAACCAGACAACTTTTCACTGAGGAAAACGGCAGGATTGCTTTATGAAGTGTCGAAGAATAACTACGTAACGCTGCTTGATACGACTCGAGGATACTGGCAGATACCGGTCGAAGAGAGCTCGCAGAAGCTTACCGCATTCGCGACTACGAGTGGCCTATAAGTACGGCGCGTAATGCCCTATGAGCTACGGAACTCCACTGCGACTTTCCAGAGGATTTACTAATGAGGTACTAGAAAGTCATACAGGCTTTTCATGCGCTGCAAAGGTAACATATCAGTAGTACTAGGAAAGCTGGGAATTGCATGTAGGTCACTTGAATGTGGTGTTGGCCACTATAGCGTAAGTAGGTCTAATGATTAACCCGCAAATAGCCGGCTTGCACAAGCAAAGGTTAAGTACTTGAGACCTGTGGTTGGTTTAGGGTCTCATTCCCCTGACCCCGATAGGGTTAGAGCTATAGCGTTACTGAAAATACCGCGCACAAATCTAGATCTGCGAAGTGCACTAAGACTTCTTAATTATTAGCGGGACTACATCACCACGTACTCAGAGATAGTGTGCCCGTGGATTGACCTCACCAATCGCCGCGTACCTAACGCCATACCTTGGGGCGTAGAAAATGAAAGCGCTTTCAAGGCTATTAAGCAGGCCCTGGAGGCTGTGCCTCCGTTTAGTGCTCCACATTTGGACAAGGAGTTTGTGTTAACTACTGAGGCTTCTGAAAGAGGTGCAGGAGCTTGTTTGGCTCAGAAGACAGATTACAATAAAAAAACTATTGCCTTTCTCAGTAAGAAGCTCACTCTTCAGCAGGCAAAGTGGTCTGTAAATAAAAGAGAAGCATAAAAGAGAAGAATAAAAGAGAAGCGGAGCCCTCCACTAAGGCGTCTCTCATATACATATGGTGGTTTTGGCACGTTACACCCCACATATCTGACGAGTGTCATTAGGGAGTGTGCAGTGGATGTTTGCGGCAGGGTCGTTAGACAGGACACTGGCAATCTTTCCCAGGAAACGAAGAATCTAATTAAGGAGCTTCAAATCATGAAAGTCTCAAGTACAACACACAAAATAGAGCTGGCAGAACTTTCAAAAAGGATTAATAAGCATATAGTAAGCGATGTAAGAAGCTATAAAATGGAGAGAATTGAACACGCTCTGAAAAACTGAGGAAGCGTCAAGGCAGTGAAGAGAAAACTTGGGATATGCAAAAATCGGATGTATGCACTAAGGGACAAACAAGGTAAAATAACTACCATTATGGGTAGGATAGTTAAAATAGCGGACGAGTTTTACAGAGATCTGTACAGTAGCCGAGACAACCACGACCCTAATATAATAAGAACTAGCAGTAACTCAGACGACACACCAAAAGTAATGATGGAAGAAGTCAGAAAAGCTTTGGAGAGCATGCAAAGAGGCAAAGCTGCTGGTGAGAATCAGGTAACATCGAATCTGCTGAAAGACGGAGGACAGATTGTGTTAGAAATACTAGCCACCCCTGTTTACGAGGTGTCTCCTGACGGGAAGAATACCAGAGTCTTCGAAGAACGCTAACATCATCTTAATGCATAAGAAAGGAGATGACAAAGACTTGAAGAATTACAGACCGATCAGCTTGCTCTCTGTAGTATACAAGCTATTTACAAAGGTAATTGCTAACAGAGTAAAGAAAATATTAAAATTCAATCAACCAAAGGAACAAGCAGGATTTCTAACAGGCTACGCAACAATTGACCACATTCATACTAGTAATCAGTTATTAGAGAATTGCTCATAATATAACCAACCACTTTACATAGCCTTCATAGTTTACGTGAAGGTGTTTGATTCAGTGGAAATATCAGCTCTCATGCAGACACTGCGGAATCAGGGCGTTGATGAAGTATATATAAACATTCTGGAAAAAATCTACAGGGGATCAACTGCTACCGTAGTGCTTCCCAAAGAAAGCAACTGAATACCAATCAAGAAGGGTGTAAGGCTGGGGATACAATCTCTCCAATGCTTTTAATTCGTGCTTACAGGAGGTTTTCAGAAGCCTAGAACGGGAACAGTTAGGAATAACGGCTAATGGAGTGTACCTTAGTAACCTGCGCTTCGCCAACGACAATGAATTGCTGAGTAACTCAAAAGACGAATTGCAGCTCATGATTACAGAGCTAGACAAGAAGAGTAGAAAGGTGGATCTTAAAATTAATCCGGAGAAAACGAAAGTAATGTACAACAATTTCGAAAATAGCAGCGCTTCGATATAGGTAATAGTGCACCTCAAGTTGTAAAAGACTATGTCTACTTAGGGCAGGTAATAACCGCAGTGCCGAACCACGAGATTGAAATGACTAGAAGAATAAGAATGGGGTGGAGCACATTTGGCAAGCACTCTTAAATTATGACAGGTAGATTGCCACTATTCCTCAAGAGGAAGGTATATAACAGCTGTATCCTGCCGGTACTTAGCTACGGAGCAGAAAGCTGGAGACTTACAAAGAGGGTTCCGCTTAAATTGAGGACGACGCAGTGAACAATGGAAAGAAAAAATGGTAGGCGTAACCTTAAGAGACAAGAAGACAGCAGAGTGGATTAGGGGACAAACGGGGGTTCAGGATATCATAGTTGAAATAAAGAAGAGAAAATGGACATGGGCCGGGCATGTAGCGCGTAGACAGGATAACCGCTGGTCATTAAGGGTAACAAACTGGATTCCCAGAGAAGGGAAGCGGGTAAGGGGAGGCAGAAGGTTAGGTGGGCAGATGAGATTAAGAAGTTTGCGGGTATAAATTGGCAGCAGCAAGCACAGCACCGGGTTAACTGGCGGGACATTGAAGAGGCCTTTGTCCTGCAGTGGACCTAGTCAGGCTGATCACGATGATGATGATGATGATCAACCAACGAAGCTTCAAATGCGAATGCATTTCTTAGACCGGCTATATCAGGCGTTGGTCAGGATCCGTCCACCGCCCACTGCCACAGCAACAGCTGTGGGCACCCGCGCATAAATCTCGCCCCTAGGAACCGGAGCTTGTGGTGCGAGACGATGTAGTAGAGGGTAGGTGCATGCTTCGCCGCTCCTTCTCTCGCCGTTCACTCTCCGTTCTCTCGGCGTCTTACTTTCTCGTCTGCTCGCGCCTCACTCTCAACCATTTGCTCGTTGGGCGCCTTTCAAGAGCACACAGAATTGTGTGCTCGAGACGCTGCTGTGAAACGCCAACTATGGGCCTAGAATGCTGTTTGTTTTGTTCACCTCATAATATTTTTAACCGTGCAATCCAGCTACTATACTCTGTTTCACCCCTTTGATTCAGTACTACAAAGCTACGGGATGTGAGAAAGCCACACGCCTGCGAAGCGACATGTACTTCCACATACAAGTGCCTTAAAATTGACAGAGTGGGCTAGAATTGGCGTTTCATTGGTGTTTTACGCCATGTCTTTACGTGTTATTTATTCTTTTTCGCATTTATTTCTAGTGCGTTTACTTATTTGTGTCATTTACCGCTCGTAACTCTGTTTACAAATCAACATGACAGCAGTCATGCAAAAGGGACTGCCCGCTTTGATCCGGACTGCCCGTTTCGTTCCGGACGCGCCACTTCGCTGACAGCAGTAAACAAATGGTGAAACCAGACATCGACTTGTTTGATCTCACCCTGGAACTAAAGCACGTTTAGTCGATAGTAGCCAGGCATGCTGCAGCCTGCTTGCTTAGCCGCACCTGCTAAGACTATAACGCGCCGAGTCCCTTTCGACTGCATTGTCAGACCAAGGCTGTGGTTCAGTTCTTGGACAGCACGCAGACAGTCTAAGCAGACTGCTTAGAAGACAGCACCCAGCCCATGCTGTCCGAGAATCGGGACACGTTCAGATGGCTTTTACGCAACGAGGCGCCACCTCGCGTAGAGAAGAGAAATCCAAAATGAACAAACCTAACAGTTGTGTTTGCTGGCTTAATTTGTGTCAAAATCTGAAAAAATAAGCGTTACTCACAATGAGCTTCTGGAGAAGCGAGTACTTGTGTGCAGACGACCATTCCGGCGAGATTCAGTCTATGTGAGCGATTCGCTGAGTCACAATCTTGTGTAGACAGCAAATTAGCCTGCATCATATTTGTCTACGATGCGGTTTTCTCGGAGCTTTTCAACTTCATGTGGTGTTCTCGGAGCTGTTCAACCACCTGCAAACTGCAAGTACGCACTGATAATCACATTTCTTCAACCAGCCACTGACAAGCTGCCTGAGGAAGATGTAGAAGCCATGAGAATTTTCGAAGACTGCTGGTTGCCATGCGAAAAGTGTGCAGCCGTCTGAAATCCCCACTCGCTCAGAGTGAACTACAAGTACTGGGTGCTCCAAGTCTAATATTTGCGGGCCTCTAGTAAAAACTATGGCTCGACCAATCCTGTCCTTGTGCAACGACGTTCGACAAGGGTCGATATTGCAGTGAAATGCGAAAAGCCTGAGATCCCGCATTTCATCATTCCGTAAGTACATACTCATGGATCGAATTTTTGTTATTGTTATATGTGAACCAAACATGACAAAACTTCTCAAACTATGGGGGTATGAAATTTTTGTTTCCTCAATGTGCGAGGAAAGTAGCAAGGTTATTGTATACATTACCACGAATTTCCGATATCTGCATCACGCAGTTCAACTGCATGATACAATCAGTATGTTTGCTTTCGTGGTAAAAAAAGAAAGCGTCATTCACATTCAATGGTGTCTGCATATCACCATCCGGACGGTTTGAACAGGACCTACTGCGAGACATACTGTCAGCGAACACGGGCCCGTAGGTAAAAACTGGAGACTTTAAGGCACACTACTTATTTTGTAGTAGCTCGACGATCGACTCTAAAAAAGAAACCTCGTGTCATTCCCCTCCAAGCATGACCTATCTTTAACAAATGACGGCATTGCTACATATCTGCTGGGTCTTACGGACAGCAGTTGCCTCGATTTCACTCTGGTATCCAGAAGCTTTCGGTCGCAAGTGTAGTGGTTCACAGACATCAAAACATACGGGAGTAGTCATATTCCTACTTAAATGCGTATAAGAAGCCTTACTATCTTCTCGCAAAGGACAACATTAGGAACTATCGGAGGATCCAAATTTTAGTGACTCGTCGAAAATGCATGCCGTAAAACCCTGAACAGAACATTGAAGATGTCATCAAAGAGGTTATTAAGGAAGCTTCTTGTCTCATTTGGTTTACCGGCAAGTGTTAAGACTTTGACGTTGAACTGGAAACTCTGTGTGCGCGAACGAAGGAAACATGTGAATAGAGGCTAGCATGATGCCCACAGAAAAAAGTCCAACGACGTTTGGACAAACTTGAATAGCAACACCATAAATCATTCTGCGAGTAACTGGATCCCAAAAAAGCCGTTGTCACTCATCTCAAGCACTGTTCATGACCTGCACTTAACTCCACCACAAAGACAATCTTTCGTGGCTTTAGCCTTACATCTAGGCTGCACCCTAGTTGAAGTGGCGAAAGACTTTTGTACTCAAATCGCTGGTGTTTCTGTCTTGTCCACTTCCACAGTTAGGAGCATTTCTGTGAGCCCTGCATCTCAAAATGCGCACTGTCTTCACTATGGAAGAACTTGACGCATCTTTAGCGGCTTCCCGACAATCATCTTCACCTAGGCCCGATGACCAACATTCAACAGGAGGTCAGGGGAAAGCTGTTTTGTTATTCCAACCACTCATGACAGGCGGGCATTGTTCCCCAGGAATGGAACACAAGTGTATTTGTGCCACTACTGAAACCAGGAAATTCACCATTTTATTTGGCATAATTTTGTCCTAATACCCTTGCAAGTTGCGTAGGAAAAGTCATGGTAAGAATGATACTTACGTCTAGAAGGTATCTCGAGTGCTGAAACGTGTACGAAAACGAAAACTGCATGACTGGTTTCCGGCAAAGTAGGTCACCAATTGACAACGTGTTTGATCTCACAACATTTATCCAGCAACAAAAGTACCTTAAGCGCATACCACTGGCACTCTTTCTCTATGTCAAAGGGGCACATGATAACGTAACACATGAAGCCACCCCTGAATCATTTGAGGCTGTTGGAATTGGTGGTCGAATGTTCGAATGGATCCTGGATTATTTGACGGGAAGGTTCTTTTTGTAAAGACAGAAGATGTACCTACCACGAAAAGTATAGTTCCTGTGGCGTCCCTCAGGGCATCGTATTGAGCCCCACTTTGTTTACCTTCGTGATATGAAGCCTTCGTGAAATTTCGTCCAGTACTATCCACTTATCTACATATACTGACGATAATTATTTATGGTCTTCGGCTGCAACCCGTCTGCAAGTACGTGCAAGAGTCGAGCAGACTGCCTCCCTGACATGCTCCTATTTCCGCAAACAAGGTCTTTCATCTCAACAGAGAAATGTGCAATGGTTGCGTTCACTTGCACGACCATGGTACCATACCCCGTTTTCATCAATCAACAAAACTTTCCGTACAAGATGAACCATCATACCCAAACCGCATGACGTGTTTTCGGCGAAGTAGGTATTCAGTTGACAATGTGTCTGATCTCGCAACATTTATCCAGCAACAAAAGTGCCTGAAGCAGATATCACTGGCCCTCCTTCTCGATGTCAAAGGGGCACATGATAAAGTAACACATGAAGATATCCTTGAATCGTTGGAGGCTGTAAGAATTGGTGGTAGCATGTTCCAATGGATCCAGAATTATTTGTCGAGAGGTTTCTCTTTGTACAGAGAGAAGAAGCACGTACCACCAAAAGTATACCCCGCGTGGCGTCCCTCAGGACACCGTATTGAGCCGCACTTTGTTTAATTTTGTGATAGTAAGCCTTCGCTGCAGTTGTAGGGTGTATTGCCCCGTACGTTGCGGTAATGGATGTACAACCTCACGAGGTGCCGTCCGACTCCGGTTCGACCGCGGCCACTACCTCGAAGAAGCGAGGAAACACACTCAGTGAGAGCGATCACATTGAGCTGTACTCCACGTCTTGCGACAAGTCCCCCAGACGACGGCTTTCAACCTGTCCTGCACCGCAAGGTCAAGCGACAGATCATCGATCCATCGCGGTTGTCAAGTACAGCCACCGTAAAAACGGCGCCCAAGCGATGGCCGCATTCCATCCTGTTCGTGCCAAAGAACGCTACCGAAAGCCTGCGTGTTCTTAACAGGCAAGCGCTTTCGCTCTATTTTGAGAACACTGTGCCAAACAAGATTAATCACGTACGGCTTTAATACAAGAAGAAACATCCTGGCTGTCGATGTGCTGCACCCGAGTGCCCTGAGCACGCTGCAACAATAACATAATTGGGCAACATTGCAGTTAGGTCCATCATACCAGCCAATGGTACGACCACATCAGGAGTCATTTACGACATTGACACGGAAATCCCAAACGCCGATCTTCCAATACTTATAAAACCAGTGAGTCAAGACATAGTTATTGTCAGCGTTGAACGGCTTGGTAACACACGCTGTGTGAGAGTAACTTTCTAAGGTGACTGTCTTCCCGCATACGTGAAGGTTGGCCACTTTCGTCAACAAGTTCGACCGTTTATTCCTAAACCCGTGCAATGCTTCAATTGTCAGAAGATCTGCCATGTAAAGGGTGTTTCAGGAGCTACGCAGCGTGCCCCTGGTGCGACGAACCACACGCGGAAGACAACGGTGGCGCTACCACACTGAGGTGTCCTAATCGTCAGGGTGCTCACAAGGCTTCTTCGAAAGAATGTCCGCACATAAAGAAAGAATTTCTATTCAGCAGCAAATGGTATGAGACAGCTCAACTCACAAAGACGCTGCTGAGAAAATCCGGTGAAGATGACGTCGCCGTCGAATGTCTTCACATCGGACAGCGCCAACTTCAGTCAATAAGTCGACGCATCAGGAAATATTGCCAGCTGCAGTTTCCAACACGGCAAACACAGATGTTGGAAAAGAGCAAAGGGGCAGACCAGTATCTACAGAAGAGTGGCCTCTACTTACGCGTACACAACGCTCAGAAGAGCTGCAGCAGAAGCCGTCTTCTTCAGAGCAAACTGCCGCAATGGAGGGCTCGCGGAACACAGATCAGCAAGCGATAGCTCTTTTGCGACCCATTAATAATGCCATTCGCTTGTTGTTAAGCAACATGCACACAACGTCAGCAAGAAGTGCATTGCAATTACTGGATGCTTTGAGTCCAGTACTCGCAGCGCTTGAGTAAATAATGGCTCACCAGCCACTGTCTTTCAGAGAAGAGGTCCGAAAAGCAGTGAGTATTCAATGGAATGCCCGGGGACTGAGGTCATGCATCGCCGATTTCCGTCGGTTTGTGCACACCAATAAGCTCCCCATCATTGTCATCTGCGAGCCAAATTTGCAGAAAGAAATCTGACTTTCTGCTTATGAGTCATGCATGTCATCTACAACTGCAGACAATAGCAAAGTCCTGATGTTTATTCGCTGCGACCTCACCTATATTCATCCTCCGGTGTCACCCTACGATGACAATCAATATATAAATGTAACAGTGAAAAGGAGACTTACCATCACGGTTGTGGGTGTCTACCTCTTTCCGTCAAGCCGTTTCAACCATACAAGACTACAAGGTATCCTTTCAGCAACTTCTCACCTATGCATTATAATTGGCGACTTCATGCCCATCATACAATCTGGGGAAGTTCGAAGACCAATGTTAAAGGAAGAAAGTTGGTGTACTTCACCTCCGACAACCAAGTTTTCTTGCTTAAATGATGGCAGTCCAACGTTCCTACGTGGTTCAGCGTATAGCAGCTGCCTTGACCTGGCCTTTGTCTCACGAGGCCTCGTCAGGCATGCTGTGTGGTTTGCAGACATAGAATCGCATGAAAGCGACCACATTGCCACTTACGTAAAAATATTCATATTCAATATGCCACTTATTCATATTCAATATGCCAAAAATATTCAATATGCCACTTACGTAAAAAATTGTCCCATGCTAAGGTACGCGATAGTGTTCAGATACTGGACTGGTTGAAATTGCAGTCTCGCATGGAAAAGCAATGTGAAGCAAACATATCCCTCGACATAGAGGAGATAATTAAAAGCACAATACACGACACTACGTGTACCTTCACCTGCTCTCCCAAAGTGACGGAATTTCAAATCGAGCTAAAATGACTTCGAGCAATCCGACGGCGTGCTGAACGAAGATACCGACGCACGGAGGCAATTGTAGACTTACGGATTGCGCGACGTATACAAAAGAAGATTGAGCGCCCGAAAAATAACTCGAGTCAGAACGTTCGACTGCTTTTATTAGTCACTTGACCCACGAAAACCTTTATAACAATTGTGGAAGACGGTACGAGGTCTCCGCACAAAACCCACTCAGTGGTCATTATTCAGGGCTCTCGCACTGTCTTAACAGAGACGATGCATTGGCGTGGCAGAAGATTCTCTGCCAGAGTATCTGGGCCACTCGCAGTGCCCAATAGCCTATTGCCCTCGACTAACTGTCCACAAACACTGGATTCCCGCACGGTTATGCCTTTTTCCATCGTGGAGCTCAGAGTAGCACTAGCTTTTGTGTGGACGCACGTCGGCACCAGGGCCCGATAGAATTTCTTATAGGGCCTTGTGTCATATGGGTGAATGCGCGAGAATCCTGCTTTTGGACTTGTACAACAAATCCTGGCAAGATGGAGGGCTCGCGACAAACAGAAAGACAAGTCGCCTAGTTGCACTTCTGAAGCCGGGCAAGTCACTGTTGGAGCTCTCATCTTATCGTCCGATTGCATTGGCTGAATATGTAGGCAAGTTATGGAGAGGATAATCCTGGGACGCCTGGAGTGGTTCTTGGAGTGTAACAACATCTACCCAGATGTCATGGCAGGATTTCGGCGTGGTAGAGCATCGATTGACAACGTAGTCGTCTTGGTCACTTACGTCCAACACGAGAAAGGCCGTAAGCGTCTCTGCGCATCTTTGTTCCTAGACGTCAAAGGGGCGTATGACAACGTTACGCATGAAGCTGTCCTCACCGCTCTCGAAGATATAAGAGTAGGTGGTCGGATGTATTGCTGGATACGTAGTTATTTGTCAATGCGATCCTTCTTTGTGAGCACTGAAGACAGTCCAACCTCTCTACATTACAGCCACCGTGGCGTCCCCCAGGGTTGCGTACTAAGCCCGGTGCTGTTCAATCTTACGGTAATTGCTCTCACTGAGCATCTGCCAAGAACGTTCAGGCTATCAATCTACGCAGATGATATCTGCGTTTGGGCATCGGCTGTAACACGCCTGCACTTACGAGGGAGAATTCAAAAAGCTGCCACTGAAACATTATGCTACCTCCGAAATTGAGGCTTGCAAATTTCTTCCGAGAAATTCACCCTCGTAGCTTTTACACGAAAGCCTATGGATAAGTACACTATAAGCATCAATGACCAAACTGTACCATACGTTCAATCGCACAAGTTTCTGCCATAATTGACAGGAATCTATCATGGAGCGATCACGTTTCGTACATGAAGAAACGGTTATTGGACATCTGTAATATACTGAAGTTCTTTGCAAAGAATACTTGTGGAATGTCTTTCAGTGCAATGATACAGCTGTACAGAGTACTTTTTCTTGATTTCCTGCGGTACAGTTTACCAGCATTAACCAATGCAAGCAAAACAAGCCTTCGAACGCTACAGAGTGTTCAGTCCTAGGCAGTCCGGATTCACCTCGACTTGCCTCGTAGTGCGTCGACAATGGCTACTAGAGCTATCGCCGGTGACCACCTCATCACGACACATATCGACTTTGAGGCACTCACGACACATATGAGGCATATTGCTCAGACACCCTGCCACCACCTAGCCTCTTTACCAGCAGACAGATCACGTTCATCATTTTGCCAAACGGTCACCACATATCGCGATTCTTTGCCAAAATACTTCACACCCCGCCGCCAGGCCTTCGACTCCTCCCTGGTGCCTGACTCAGGCTAACATCTAGTTAACTATACTGGCATCCAGAATGTCGTCATCTGCTCCTAAACAGCTTGCTCTGCTCTTGTTATACGAGACGTATCAAGGCTGTATACACGTATACACAGACGGATCTGTTTTACAGAAGAGTTCAACGGCATCATTTGTTATACCGATAAAAAACACGACAAGAAAATTCAAGACCTCCCACCTTACAACATCAACGGGAGCAGAGCTCACAGCTCTTCGTGCCACATTGCGATTCATCAGCGATCAGCAGCCAAAAAAAGGAAAATTTTCAGTGACTCAAAGGCGGCACTGCAATCCCTTCTATCACCTTTACGCCACGACTCGTACGAACAGCTGCTATATTAGATTGCAGAACAAGACTCACCAATTCATTGAGAAAGGACATGAAATAGCTTTTCAATGGCTTCCAAGTCATTGTGGAACAATTGGCAAAGAACAGGCCGATCGCGCTGCCAGTTCTGCCCATGCTGAAAGCGATGAAATATCAATTCCGCTTTCCAGAACTGACGCTGCACGGAAACTCCGCATGCTTGCTCGCAAGCGCACCACGTCACTATGGAACGAGTCACATTTCATCCATGCACGGTTAGGTACTTTAGACCCAACACTAAGTCTTCGGATTCCTCCGGAATTACCCCGACGAGACGCTACTATGCTGTGCAGATTATGGTTGGGCGTCGCATTTACCAATGCGTACGCCTTCCGCATAGGAATGGCTGACACTGCTGCATGCGACCATTGTGGCAGTGATGAAACAACTTGGCACACTCTGTGTGAATGCCCACAATACTGCTCGCAGAGACAGTCACTCTGCAGTGCACTAGATGAATGGACAACCAGCCTCTTTCGGAAGAAAGAATCCTGCGCTGCCGACAGGACTTAATGTCGCAGAAGAAGGCTGTGAAGGTGCTCCTGCGCTTCGTGCGTTCAACCGGCCTGTCTAAACGACTGTGATCAGAACTGCCTGAATGTGTGCGCATGTGGATTTTTTTCTAATTTATTTTACATCTCTCTATATCTATTCTCTTTCCGACCCTTTTCCCCACCCCCGTATAGGGTAGCAAACTAGTTCGTCTAGGTTAACCTCCCTGTCTCTTCCTTTTGTTTATTTCTTTCTCTTTCTCTCTTGCGCAGTACTATCCCACATATCTATATATACTAACAATATTTTTTGTGGTCTTCGGCTGTAACCCATCTGCAAATACGTGCAACAGTCTAGCAGAGTGCCACTCTCACATGCTCGTATTTCCGCAAGCAAGGTCTTTCTGTCTCGACAAAGAAAGGTACATTGGTGGAGTTTACTCGCACGACCGTGACCATACCTATTTTTCATCAAACGTCAAAATTTTTCATTCAAGCAGCATCTTCACAAACTCATTCAAAACTACGCCAGGTCGAAAGAACAGCTCCTTCAAGAATTGGTGAAAAAGCTTTGCGGAGACACGCCCGCTGTCGCGTTATTTAACACCAAGTAATATGCGGGAACACCAAACCCTGACCTCGACTGTCTCTTCACGCAAGCGGAACTTTACGCTGCCCTATCGAAGTTTACACGAAACACTAGCCCGGAAAAGCCAACTTGTCAACAAAAATTGCACCACTTACCGCATCAAGCCACCACAGCTTTTTTCCAGTATTACAACAATTGCTGGTTGGAAAAGGAGCTGCCTGCGGTTCGGAAACACTCGGAGATCACCATTATTCCCAAGCCTAACAAACCTATCAGCATTGGAGAATTCACGTCCGATTTCCCTCACATTGTGTGTGGGAAAGCTATTGAGTATGAGGGACATGACCGCTTGACCCTGTACCTAGAAGATACAATGTTCGGTTTCAGAGAGCACCTCTTGATGCAGGACATGCTTCTACTACCTAAAGAAGACTTCTTGATCACCTCATCACCGAACTAAGTACTCAATACTCAGAGTCAATGTCAAGGGGGCCTTCGACAACGTAAGCAATGATGTGATCCTCAAGAACCTTGAAAAAACCGGCACCGGCATAAGGACCTACACGTGTGTCCGAAAAATTCTGACGGACCATACAGCAACTGTGGGCATCTGGAACATCCACAGAAAAAGCTTCCAACTACCTAAAAGAGGTATGCCACAGGGTTCGGTCATGTCACCGCAACTGTAGTACGCTGCCTAGATGAATCTGCCCAAGGTTTCTCGATAAAATCCCACATGTACGGCACACTATCTACGCTGATGACATCACGCTCTGGGCTAAGGCTTAAAGTATCGGGAGACATGAAAGCTGCTTACAAGATGCCGTAAACACCATCGAAAGTTATCTCTGACACTGCGGCCTCAACTGTGCCTCCGAGAAGTCTGAGCAACTTGTATTCAAAACAAGAACGAGTGGCAGGCCCTCCCATATAAGAAGAGCTTGACCCTTGCTTCACCATCAACGGGACATTTATTCCAAAAGTTGATACGATACGGGTGCTTGGACTTCACATACACAAAGAAAGATCGGAAGGGCCAGCATACCGAGAATCCAGAGAACTCTCTCGCCGCTCACGCACCTCGTCAAGAGGATTGCAAACCAACGCAATGAGCGTAAAGAACATGACACCCTACGAATAATGCAAGCTCTGCTCACCAGCCGCATCACGTGCAGCACGCCATACCTTTGTTTAAAAACTGCTGAAATAGAAAAAATTAACATTACGATAAGAATGGCAACCAAAGCCGCCATCAGACTACCGTCCATGGCTTACACTTCACAACTTCTTGAGCTGGGTTTCCACAACACGTGACAAAAGCTCGCGGATGCTCACAAGAACAGCCAGCTGGAACGACTCAAGCTCACGCCCACTGGGTGGTCTGTACTCCGGTATCTCAACTACTGCGAATCATACATTGCGGATGTCGACCGGAAAACGTGCATCCCGGTGGGACGTTCGAAAGTCCCTGTCCATCGCGCCTATCCCAGGCAACATGCGCGGCGACACTTCACAAAGGTAGAAGAAAGGCTAGAGCAGAAGCTCTTCAACAAAATTTCAGGCAAGACCCGAACACCCCCTAACTGACGCGGCCAAGGTACCCCGTAGAAACGGAAACGCTATCAGCGTAATTGACTCTCAAGGCCGAGATTTAACGTCGGCCATAGTCAAGGCAGGCAACTCAGACGCAGCTGAAGAAAGCGGGCAATTGCTCTTGCCATCACCACATGCAAAGGACGCCGCGGTGATTTTCACTGACTCGCAAGCCGCTTGCCTGAATTGTGGAAAGGGCCGCGTCTCAGCCGACGCAATTAAGATCTTGCAACGGCGAAGCTCTCCACTTCTATATATCAGCGTATTCTGGGTTCCTGGACCCGATGGTCTACAGGGAAATGAAGCGGCTCATGCCACTGCCCGCGAGCACGTCAGCCGGGCTGCCCTGGGACCAAATGACACCCTATTCGTGGCTGCGGAGATGGAGGTAGGTAGTAGAAAACACCTACTCGTCGCTACTTCAACACTAGAAACTGGAGCGACGGGTGTACCCTGCACCCCATCCCAGACTAACCGAACAAGGGAGCGTGATTTTCAGACGCTACAAAGCAACACTTACATGCATGGCACAATAATGCACTTTTCAACCCCACGACACATGGCTACATGTGCCGGTCTGCAGCGGGCCAGACACCCTGGTATACTTGCTCCTGGAATTCCAGTGCCATAAAAAGCACTACTTGCAACTGGAGAGGGGCCAAGGCACAAAAATAAACGACAACCACCTAATGAAAACGTTCGAGGCCAAGCTCGTCCTCGAGGATCAGGAAGACCAGCGACAACTCGTCGCCAGAGCCAAGAGGTCCGTTGAACCTAAAAGGTTCAACGCGACCCTCTCTTTAAAAATGGGTGGGACGGGGACTAGGAACCCGTCCCAGCTTAGAGTGACACCGGGCGTCGCGCGGGAATACTGTTTTTCTATATGAACGGTTATTTCTCTCTCTCTGAAGAACCATCAACATCCCGGGTTAAATTTTTGACAGAGACTTTTCCTGGAGTGCCACTGTAACTTACCTGAAGAGAAATAAACTTCGCTAAAACTGCTGCTTGGGGTGTGTGGTTCAAGAGTATTTTCGACTGAGTTATCTGTGCAATTGGACGAAACATTTAGAAAAGACGGACACACACACCATGTGTGTGGTTGTCATTTGTAAATATTTGCCCTTTTTGGGTTGATAAATCAGTCCATATAACCTGACAAGAAGGCTAAATTCCATCATCCTTATAATTGTGGTTTCTCTGCGAAAAATCTTGGGCACGTTGATAATTTCAATGATGCAGCTATATAGAAAATTGTTTCTGAGACTTACCGCTACAAGTGGCGGTTACTATCGAATACATACAAAAGAAACATCCACACCCCCGATTTGTCTTCAAAGACAGACACTACGTATGAGCTTAGGATTGCCGCACTTCACCTCAGCCTACGGAAAAATTATGATTGCAAGAGAGACTGTCTGACTCAAGCATACATTCACTCTTGACAACTTAGGAGCCTACATAAGATACCTTTGTTGAGTTTCCTAGTCACCATGTTGCTGTATTATACCTTCCGTAAACCGCAGGCAAAGTTTTCAGAGATTATTTCCTCTTCATACTGAATGCTTTCCTTCGGACCCATAACTCTAGCAGCAAGGGCAACATCACCTCCGTGGTACCTGCAACAACCACAGGTGTGCCTAGCCTATACCGGAAAATGGCCAACAAGAGTCGCCATTCAAGAATGGTCTGCGACAGACAAACATTGTCACTGCTCAACGAAAGTACGGCCGAATGATCACATTTACACCAACGGATTTGTCTCGGCTGACAGCTTCACAGGTGCTGTTGTCATCTGTGTACCAAGTCACTATAAGGTTTGAAGGTCCCACAGCCACATCAACGGCAGCGGAACTTGACGCTTACGTGCAGCTATACTTTATGCCACGGAACCAGCCTCAAAATGGGCTGTGCTCTGTGCCTCTAAGACAGCCCTTCAGAGCTTGCGATCAGCTTTACGACGAAGCGTGGATGAACAACTAGTAAATGAAATGAGGAGAGTGCTCCACAAGTTTTATCGAAAAGACATGACGTGGTGTTCCAGTGGTTACCGGGTAATTGCGGCATTGTAGGTAATGACCTTACTACTGATGATGCTGCCTGATCCGTATACGAGGATACCCATACACTTCAATACCTTTGTAGAGAACTGACGCTGCAAGAGTCCTTCGCTTTTTTGCTAACACATTGTCGCAAACTTCGCTGAATGACACCAGTGTTGGGAAGCGTCGCCTTTATAAATTAAACCCTTCAAAAAACTTCAAGTTTCACGCACCTCTCCTTCCGGGTTGCAAGTTTATGTAACTTTATTGTGCCGCCTGTGGTTAGGAGTAGCTTTCACGAAAGTATACTTTTCTCGCATAGGATAGGCGCATAGCTTCAGATTGTGAATGATGTGATATCGACGAGACAATAGAATAATCTGCTGCGTTCACGTGATCGGTGTGCGAGCGAACACGACCTTCTACGTGATACATTGCAGAAACTAGATGGTCGCCCTTTTTCGGAAGGAAAGATCCTAGGTTTTGGCTCTATGCGTCTAGGCTGGCAAAGCATGCGGGCATTGCTAGGTTTTGTAAAGACCACCGGACTACGTGGACTGATTGCTATGCAATGGACAGGGCACGTGTACCCACATGGTGCCCTTCACCTCTCCTCTCTGTCTTTGTTTTTATTCTCTCAACCTTTCCCCCAGTGTAGAGTAGCAAACTGGACGGTGGTCCGGTTGACCTTCCCGCTCATTATTTATCTCTTCCTCCTCCTTCTTCTTGAGGATAGGGAGTGATGGATTGCTTTCTAGCGGATTAGGTTAATCTGCGTAGCTTCGCCACTTTAGGCGTGGCACCACCACTTTAGGCCGGAGCGGCCAAACATGTGATTAAGGTGTTATTTTATGGCTAAGCGGTGAAGTTATTGGCACCGTGGGCCATTCATCATATATGGCATGCCGCGAAGTGGTCATCGCTCGCCTCACGTGGGCCACCGTTATGCTGCCGTGCCCGATATCTTCTCCTCTTCCTTTCCTTTAAAATTTGCCGATTTGTCAAGGTAATGAAATCTCAACAAAAATTTCTGTGCGCGTTCGTTCGCGTGTAACCATCATTTATGCAAATTACACTCGAGAGATCCGCAGATTCATTGCGAATAAATTAATTTGACGGCGTCCGATTCTCCACCTGCTTTCCAGAATAATTGGCGTCGTAGTGCATGTGAAGTCATTCAGGGCAAAGCTGTGGAATCGATGTGAATGAGGTGTTACAGAAGTTTGCGCTCTCAACAACGTAACGATTGTGCATTTGTAAAGCGATACGATTGTTGGGGGCGTGCGTGCGATAATGGTAAGTAACGCTGTGGGCTGTGCGCGATTAGCTTTAACTGTCATGATACACGTGCAGCAATTGATACCCTTTGTCTCCGTACTAGAGTGATCTACCCATAATTCTGGTAACAATTCCAGATAACCTCACGAGAAGCAGGTAATACTGTAACGTCTTAAGAGCGCACGTGTACGAACAATATCTTAAGGAAACATTGTCAGTTCGCCATAACCGAGCTCATCCTTATCTGGTGAAGCGCGCGGTTATGAAAGGTTGCCCATACCTTGCTTATATTAAATTTCAGCGACCTAACTTGTGACGTCACATGGCGCTATCCACAAAACGCACCTATATTGTTCTATAGCAAAACGAAACAGCTTTTGTTTATTTGCAAAACTGCATATAGTTTGCATTTTACGCGGTCACAGTAGCCAAAAAAACTTGAGCACCTGAACAGATGGTGGTATTGAGCTGTTGAATGCTCCACCGAGAGAACGCGCAATAAATAGCTGTTTGTACTTTTTCGAAGAATAATTGCGATTCAAGTTGGCCTCTGAAGGCGTCCAAATCATAGCTATCATTGTCGAAATCTCCGAGGGTCGTTGCGTAATTGGGGCATGGCCAGTTATAGACAGGATACTGCTGTTGCAGCACGGTCACTTTTCAGTGGAG
>WOVY01009036.1:0-25553 GCA_013436015.1 Rhipicephalus annulatus | reverse complement strand
ATTTTTGAGTTTACCGGCACAAGTTCACCCTAAATAGATAGTTTTTCTAGTACCAGGCGTTTTATTTACTGGTAACAACATATATATATATATATTTTTTCAGTGGGAAAGTTGGAAAGTTTAGCGTGTGTGGTACGTATAAAAAAGAAGCTGCTACACCGTAACGCTATGTTCACACTACGGTCGTAACGTGCGTAACAGCTCGTTTCGGCGTATCGAACGCAACGGCTATAAAAAGCGTTACCGCAGTTATGCCGATACCTTTGTTCACATTTACAGCTACGTACATTACGATTTTTACGATAGGCCAATCATATTTGTTGCTGTAGAATCGACGTCACTAGCGGTCCAATATGGCTCCCATCAACCGCGAGCGCTGGCCGAGTTGGAAGAAATTCACGCTCAAAATGAGCTTATAGTCGTGTATTCAATCGCCCGAAGACGGCGAAGGCGACAGAGAAGAGTTTGGTGTGCCAAGTATTCCTCGACAGCGCCGTGGATGGCGACTTTCACAACCTTCTCGTCAAGCTCCGACTTGGAGACGCTGCGATGTTTCATAATTTCATGCGCATGTCGCCCCAGCAGTTCGACTTTCTTGAGAACTTAGTGAGACCACTCATCGAGGTTCGGAGCACACATCTCCGTTCTGGTCGTACAGCAACGGTCGCTGGCGCACTTCTACTATTAATAAATCGTCGCTAGCAAGCGAATACATTGCGCACACTTTTCACTTCCCAGAAATGTCCAACGACTAATCCACACCAATTGAAGACAGTACGGCAGGCAGCGCGGAACAACTTTTTACGCACGTTGCGAGACAACAAAGCCAACCCAATCGTCACCGCGGAATGGCGAAGTAGCCCTTCCCGCGCCGGCAGCTACCGCCATCGCCTCCGCGATGCTTCTGCAGCCGGGAGGACGGAAGTCCCGTCAGGTCTCGTGACCGGTTCTTGAAAACCGAAAGCTGATCGGTCATTGGTTGTGTCGTAACGGTCGTAGTATCGCAGTCATAAACGTTGCCTAGCCTTTAACACTCTCACCCACGATTTATGCGTTCGTTGCGAACGTTGGTACCTTTACGTTCACTGTCTGAACTAGACGCATACGCTGTTTGTGCTTCCGCTTACGCGTGTTATGCAAAATCGACGCCTTACGACCGTAGTGTGAACATAGCTTAAGAGAAAGCAAGCGGTTTCCTTATCGATTTACGTTTCGCGCATCCTACGGCCGTCATCAGAAACTGCTTGCTTTCTCGTACGCGTACCAGGTTCATTGATTATATATATATATATATATATATATATATATAGTGTGAGTAATATTTCAATGGGCCAGTTCGTCTTCGTGAAGGTTATGGGATGTGGCAGAACGGGAGCGTTGTCAACAACGAAAGATATATATCTATTTCCCAACAGTTTCAGGAGGGGTCCTCCCTTCATCAGGGGATGAGTTATACTGACATGAACTTCCAAACTTCATGCTGCCGTGTCCCTCTTGCCTTGAAAGATATTTGCGAGAGCGAGAGGGAACTAAAAAAAGGAAAGAAAGAGAAAAAAAGAAAAAAGGAAAAAGAAGAAAGACGAAAAAAGAAAAAAAGAAAAAACAAAACAAAGAAAGTAAAAAGAACCACTGTCAACACTGAGAAACAAAACCAACTGTCCGTGTACGTCCACATCCGGTTTTTATCACGTGCTGCTCAGTTCTCGACGTGTGTCGGGCCACCCAAGATTGTCGCCGCGGTGGCGGGAGGGGTCCGTGACGGCGTGCGTAAGGATAGGGTTTCCCCTTAATGGGTCGCTCGGCTCTTTACCTTAATCTTGGTCCGTTTCCCTTCAATGGTCATCAAGTGGTAGGCGAACATAAACACTTTGTATGTGCATGTGAAAAAAAGGAAAGAAAAAAGAAAAAACAAAAACAAGAGAGGACAGTCTACACGTACGAGTCAGTCAAAAAAAGAAGCATGGTCTCCAGCTATCAATATTTGTCACCAATTTCCTCCTGGCTTACTTCTCGGAGGCAGGAGAGTTTATATATATATATATATATATATATAATATATATTGTCACGTGTGTCGTCGTCACTAGAAGCCACAGAAGACGAGGGTGCAGCAGACAAGGTTTATTAATAAGGAGGCGTACTTGTGCCTCTCGCTTAGGACACAAAAGGAAAACTCACAGAATCGGAGCGGCGTGCCTATGCACAGTTGCCGTTCCACCAAAGAACAACCCACAGCTTATGCGCTGCCAGTTATTTAAGCGCTGAAAAGACAACACAGAACATGCGCACATCTATCATCAGATACTGCACTGTCTGATACGATGGGCCCATCGGAAGGTAATCGCAGTCCGCTCTTGTCTATCTAACTGACGCGACGACTGTCGCTCGATAGTGGCAACTGCGCAGAACGGCATGGCACGTGGCATTGCTCCCCCCTTCAAAAAACATCGCCTCGATGTTGAAAGCAAGCACTGAAGTCATGAGGCACTGAAGATTTGACAAAAAAATAGAGGGACAAGCGCACATATCTGCTAGCGCGCATAATAGGGTTTCAAACGCACGACGTGAACAATTTCCAGACCGCATACGTCGACGCTGGGAGTCTGTCACACCATCCGGGACGATTTCATAGGATCAGTGGCCCTACGCGACGAACAATTTTGTAAGGGCCAAAATAACGCCGCAGAAGCTTTTCGCTGAGGCCTCGTCGGCGAACTGGTGCCCATAGCCAAACTTGTTCGCCGGGTGTGTATTCCTGATGGCGGTGTCGCAGGTTGTAGTGTCGGGCATCCGTCGCTTGCTTGGTTGCCGTTCGCAGTCGAGCCAGCTGCCTGGCCTCTTCAGCGCGTTCGTTGAAATACCGCTACGTCCGGGTTCGGGTCGCCTTCGTTTAGGTGCGGCAACATTGCGTCCAGAGTCGTTGTCACTTCCCGTCCGTAAACAAGAGCGAATGGTGTCTGCCCGGTTGTCTCCTGGGCGGCCGTATTATATGCGAAGGTGACATATGGGAGCACTTCATCCCATGTTTTATGTTCGACATCGACGTACATCGACATCATGTCCGCCAGGGTCTTGTTGAGCCGTTCTGTGAGACCGTTAGTTTAGCGGGTGGTATGCGGTAGTTCGGCGATGAGTGGTGTGGCTGTACCGCAAAATGGCTTGCATCAGTTCGCAACAGAAGGCTGTTCCTCTGTCAGTGATAAGGACCTGAGGTGCACCGTGGCGCAGGACAATTTGGTGAACGAAGAATCTGGCGGCTTCTTCAGCAGTGGCTCGAGCAAGGGCGCGGGTTTCTGCGTAGCGAGTCAGGTAATCTGTCGCCACAATGATCCACTTATTTCCTGTGGTAGACGTCGGGAAGGGTCCCAGAAAGTCCATTCCGATTTGTTCGAAGGGCCTTGTTGAGGGTTGAAGTGGCTGGAGTAGTCCAGCGGGTTTTGTTGGCGGTCGCTTGCGGCGTTGACACTCTCGGCACGTCCGTACGTAATGCTTGACGTCTTCTAGAATGCGCGGCCAGTAGTAACGCTCACGGATCCGCGAAAGCGTTCGTGTACACCCAAGGTGCCCGGAGGTTGGTTCGTCATGTGACGCCTGCAAGATTCCCTCACGCAATGACGACGGCACGACGAGAAGGTAGGTGCTCTTCCTAGAGTCGAAGTTCTTTTTCACAAGGACACCGTCTTTAAGCAGAATGTGTGAAGAGCACGCCTGAAAGTTTTGGGTATCTCCACACGTTTTCCTTCAAGATGTTCAATGAGACAGTTCAGTTCAGCTGTCGGCCCGTTGTTGGGCGGCTAAGTCGGAAGCGGTAATCATACCCAGAAAACTGGCATCGTCGTGTGCACACGGTGGTGGTTGCTCAACCGAGGCTCGAGACAGGCAATCTGCGTCGGAATGCTTTCTTTCATTCTTGTGCACTACCGATATGTCGAACTCTTGGAGCCGCAAGCTCCACCTTGCGAGACGTCCGGATGGATCCTTTAGGTTCGCAAGCCAGCATAAAGCATGGTGGTCGGTAATGACGGTAAAAGGCCTGCCGTACAAATATGGGCGGAATTTGGAAGTTGCCCACACAATTGCCAAGCATTCCTTTTCGGTCGTGGAATAATTGCACTCTGCCTTAGACAAAGATCGACTGGCGTAGGCGATGACGTGTTCTTGTCCATCCCGCCTTTGAACAAGAATGGCACCGAGGCCGACAGCTGCTGGCGTCGGTGTGGATTTCTGTTGCCGCGTTCTCGTCAAAGTGGGCCAAAATGGGGGGGCGCTTGAAGACGTCTTTTGAGCTCCCGAAACGCTTCTTCTTGGGGTGCCTCCCACACAAACGAGCTGTCTTCTTTCGTTAGACGTGTCAGGGGCTCGGAGACCTGCGAGAAGTCCTTGACAAAGTGCCTATAGTACGTGCAAAGTCCGAGGAAGCTTCGGAGGCTCTTCTTTTCGCGGGGCTGCGGGAAGTCTCGAACTGCAGCTGTCTTCTCGGGGTCTGGTAGAACGCCGGCAGAACTGACGACGTGACCAAGGAACTTCAGCTGCTCGTAGGCGAAAACGACATTTTTTTGGCTTTAACGTAAGTCCTGAAGCCTTAAGTGCATCAAGTACCACTTTTAACCTGCTGATGTGTTCCTCGAAAGATGGAGCGAAGACTATGACGTCGTCCAAATACACCAAACACGTTTGCCATTTAAGGCAAGCCAA
Organism: Rhipicephalus annulatus; assembly: GCA_013436015.1. NCBI lineage: Eukaryota > Metazoa > Arthropoda > Arachnida > Ixodida > Ixodidae > Rhipicephalus > Rhipicephalus annulatus. The sequence goes on along the minus strand of WOVY01009036.1, from coordinate 20,860 downwards.
TACGGTATCCATTACTCTTTGAAAAGTTGCCGGGGCAGTGCAAAGTCCAAATGGCATGACATTAAACTGGTATAGTCCATCTGGTGTAATAAACGCCGTCTTTTCGCGATCCCTTTCGTCAACTTCCACCTGCCAGTAGCCAGTCCTTAGATCCATAGATGAAAAGTATCTGGCATTGCAGAGACGATCGAGGGCGTCATCAATTCGAGGGAGCGGATAAACGACCTTCCTCGTTACCTTATTGAGTCGGCGATAGTCGACGCAGAATCTTGGAGTGCCGTCCCGTTTTTTCACGATCACTACAGGGGAAGCCCACGGGCTTTGGGAGGGCTCAATGATGTTGTCATGAAGCATTTCTTGTACCTGTTTCCGGATTGCCTCGCGCTCTTTCATGGACACACGGTACGGCGATTGATGACTTGGTTGCACATTTTCATCAGTTATGATGCGATGTTTTACAAGCGTTGTCTGGCGGATCTTTGGTGACGTGGCGAAACAATCCTGGTAGCTATAGAGCAGTTTCCGCAGCCTTTCATGTCTTTCCAGGGGCAACGCCGGATTCACGTTAAAGAACACGTCGTGTGTACGAGGATGGAGTGCGTCGTCGATTGTGAGTACATCGCTTATGTCCGGGATGGTCTCGAATAGTGCCACAGTGGTGCCCTTTGCAAGGTGACGATATTCCGAGCAGAAATTAGTGATCAGTACACTGACGGTTCCTTCAACGATGTGGACGATTCCTCTGGCGATAGCCAAACCTTTTTCAAAGAGCAAACTCTGGTTGGCCTCGACCAAACCTTCCGCGCAGATGCAGCAGTCAGCGCCCACGGGGATGACAGCACTCGAGCGTGGTGGCAGAGTGACGTGCTCGTCGAGAATCATTAGCGCCGCTGATAATGCAGGACTTGGATTTCGCGTGACGCCCGTATTTGGTGACAGGGTGATTGTTTGCGCTTGAAGATCTATGATTGCTTTGTTTGCCGAAAGGAAGTCCGCACCGAGAATGACGTTCCGAGAGCACTGGTCCAGGACGACGTAAACAGTAGGGTACGTATGCCCTTCCACATCCACACTGAGCTGTGCATCTTCCCTTTGGTGTTATGACGTGACCGCCTGCTGTTCGTACCTGCGGACCTTCCCACGAAGTCAGCACCTTCTTCAACTGTTCGGCGAACACCGCACTCATGACGGAGAAGTCGGCACCGGTATCAACCAACGCAATTACGTCCCAGTTGTCGATTTTCACTGCCAGATCGGTCGATTTTACCTTGGCGTTGCAGGTCTGTCGTGGTGTACTGTTGCGGCTTGAACGGAACTTAGTGCTGATATGTCGCTCGTGTTTCTCACATGCTGCAGGTAGTGTTGCTCCACTGGGACTTTCGGGCGGGGGAGGTTCTTCAGGGGTGCGCCGGGCAGCAACCACACCTCCATTGGTTGCCGTCTTTAGTTTCCCAAATGAGGGCTAGGGGATCTTCCCCGTGATGCTCCTGTGTTGGCAGGGTGTGGCGATGGGTAACGGCGAGACGAAGGCGATGGTGACCTGCGGCGGCCCGCTGGCAAACTTTGTCGCTGCAAATAGTCTTCAATCTCAGCTGGCCTTTGACCAGGTTGCGGACGTGAAGCGCCGACGTGAAATCCACGTAATCCGAGGTTCCTATAGAAACAGTTACGATACAAGTGGCCAGGTTCACCGCAGTGAAAGCACAGCGGGCGATGGTCGTCAGTCCTCCACACGTCGGACTTTCTAGGGACGGCTCTCTCGGCAGGAGGTCGGTAGACATTTGGTTGTGGGCGTGGCGGTGGAGAGTACGTCGGTTGTGCGGGGCGCACCGGGTTGCGCGCGGCAGCGGCGTACGACATGATTTGTGGTCCTCGTGGAGCCCACTCAGGCTCCTGGCTTGGTGGAACTAATGGTCCGGTTCCCAGCGCCTGTTGAACTTCTTGTCTGACGACATCGCTCAAGGTCGCCACTTGAGGACAAGAACTCGGGAACATCTTTCGTAGTTCCTCTTGCACAACAGCCTTTATGGTGTCCCGAAGGTCGCTGACAGGTTACAGCATTAAGCTCGACTGGCGACGTACCGCCTACCGGAGCAGGGCGTCCATACTGTCTCCGCCGCACATCGAGAATCTTTTCCATGGCGGCTGCTTCCGTTACAAATTGGGAGACAGTTTGCGGTGGATTGCGCATTAATCCAGCAAAAAGTTCTTCCTTCACTCCTCTGATAAGGAATCCAAGTTTTTTTTTCCTCTGGCATTTCCGGATCTGCTCGACCAAACAGATGCTTCATTTCTTCGACGAAGACAGCGACGCTCTCGTTAGGCAGCTGGAAGCGTGAATGCAGCTGCCTCTCCGCCCGTTCCTTGCGAGCGACGCTTGAAAACGTCCGAAGAAGGCTGCATTTGAAGTCCTCCCACGTCCTAAGCACGGATTCGTGGTTGATAAACCAGGTACGCGCAGACTCTTCCAGTGTGAAGTAGACCCACTGCAACTTCGCTTCGTCATTCCACTTGTTGATGGCCGCCACGCGCTCGAACTGTTCCAGCCAGTCCTCGGGGTCGTCACACTGCGTTCCGCGGAATTTAGGGGGTTCACGGGGTTGCTGCAATACGACGGCTGTTGGCAACTGGGCTTCACTCATCTTGACAGGCCTGGCTTCTTTCGTGGCGGGTAGTTTTTCTGGAAGGAGGCCGTGCTCCGGGGGAAGTCCTAGCTGTCGGCGGCTTCTTCTCTGGTCGTCTTCCTTTGCTTGGTTAGGACTGGTGTCACGGCTGCGCGAGGGGTTACTGAACATACCCAGCACCTCCACCAGATGTCACGTGTGTCGTCGTCACTAGAAGCCACAGAAGACGAGGGTGCAGCAGACAAGGTTTATTAATAAGGAGGCGTACTTGTGCCTCTCGCTTAGGACACAAAAGGAAAACTCACAGAATCGGAGCGGCGTGCCTATGCACAGTTGCCGTTCCACCAAAAGAACAACCCACAGCTTATGCGCTGCCAGTTATTTAAGCGCTGAAAAGACAACACAGAACATGCGCACATCTATCATCAGATACTGCACTGTCTGATACGATGGGCCAATCGGAAGGTAATCGCAGTCCGCTCTTGCCTATCTAACTGACGCGACGACTGTCGCTCGATAGTGGCAACTGCGCAGAACGGCATGGCACGTGGCAATATATATATATATATATATATATATATATATGGGCCATTTATCGTCCTCATACCTGCATGATCATAATCTCCATCGTCCATTTGTCTCGTCCTCATCGCCTCTGTGTGTCTTCATCATCGTCATCGTTTAGTTACAGACTCTGCCCGTTCATTTTGCGAGGTCTTCTCTCGAATAAACGCTGTCGCAACCAAGACGTCATACGTGGTGGCGGTGAATGTTTGGTCCTTTGTTCTCCCTGCAGCCCACTATACCCCCTGGAGCTTCGTTCAGGCCGCCGCTTTCTTCCACTGTCCAGCAGAATGTCACAGAGTGAGCCAGCCGGCACTGATGTCGTGTACCTCTCACCGCCGCAAGCCACCCCTCCTGTTTTTATAACCGGACAAGAGCGTGAACCTCCGCTGTTTGCTGTCTTTCTGGAGGAGACGTAGAAGACTGGCTTGATGACTACGACCGAGTAAGTGTCGCCAATCAGAGGGCTGAGGTCGCTAAACTGCGTTATGTTACTTTTTATCTAACTGGAGTCGCGAAGCACGACATTTTAACCATGTCTTTGACTTACTCGAATAGGCGTCCTTCATGCACCAGCTCCGACATGTTTTTGGAACACCGGCCATCCGTTTCGCCGTCTTGAAGAGCTCCCTCGGTACCTGCCAACAACAGTCACGGCAAATCTTACACTTCTTACGTTGAGGATGTTCTTTCAAGGTGCCGCGTTTGAATTGATTTATACGGGATTGATTGATATGTGGGGTTTAACGTCCCGAAACCACCATATGATTATGAGAGACAGCGTAGTGGAGCGCTCCAGAAATTTCGACCACCTGGGGTTCTTTAACGTGCACCCAGGATTTATACCGTAATCGGACAAAGGACGCCACATTATGGAAAACATTGGGACCTGTTGCCAAAAGGCCCTCGTTGCGCAAAATCACGCTACCATCGCTGACGTGGTCGCGTCATGCCAGCGCCTTGTAGCGCTGGACTCTGTTCATCTCCAACTGAACATTGGCGACCGCTACTCCATGTCTCATGGCCATCTGTGTGACATCATCCGGGACATAATATGCGAGAAATAGCGGCCTATGGACTTCACACCTCTTTCACTGCGTTCCACACAATTTTCGGGAGTTCCTTTCTGTGACCTCATCAGGAATGAACTTATATCCCGGACCGGCCCCGATCTCGTACAGCCACCTGTTTCTCGCCCCATAAAAGCCTATGCTCAAGTTACTGGCGCGCCTCCGAGCAACGTACACGTTACATTGCCGCAACCATCCTATGCGTTGGTTGCTGCCGCTCCCCCGGTCAAATACCACTCGATTTCATCTGACCCTTCTTTGGTCCACCTGACCACGCCATCTCCAGGTGCCGCTAATGTTTTCTACTCCCAAACCTGGCACTCGTCTCGCTCTGTCTGCTACTACTGCTGCTACTGCGGCCACATACATTGTTTCTGCCAAAAGCGCCAGCAAGATGAGCTGAGGGTTACGACTTGGGTGAACGGGAATGGTCCATTCGGACCTCTTATCAAGGCCAGCGTTATTCGTCTCTTCCGCACCAGTCTCCACCCTCACCGGCATCGAATGCACCGTGGAACAGACGAAACAGGAGGTGCCGCTCACCCCCGTCCTTCCGCCATTTCTCTTCTTCACTTCGGCCCGCCTCATTCTCCTCTGATTGTCATTCACAAAATTAAATTATGCAGTTTGTGAAGGAGAAACTTTATACAAAATTAGAACTAAAATTCCTCCATCAGGCCCATGTGACATGGTCTCTGTAGAAGTATAGGTGCGTATTGATGCTTTGGTGGACACAGGTGCGAAACTTTCTGTTCTACGGGCTCATTTGTGCGAACGTGTAAAGAAAGGAATGACGCCTTACTAATGTCTCACGTCAGCTGCTGCCCAGGGGACCAACATTCTTCCTTCCGCGTTTTGTACAGTACGTGTTTCGTCCACGGCATCCACCGTCATGTCCAGTTTGCTGTCCTGTTCCGCTGCTCTCATCAACTAATTTTAAGGTGGGATTGTCTCTCCTCTGCTTCAGCGGCTCTTTGTTGTGGACAACGCGTCGTTCACCTTACTGACACCGACTACATGCTCGATGACGACAATAAGAAGCCGCTTCGTCTGATCGCTTCGAAAGATATCGAATTGCCACCACTACAAACGCGAATTATCAGCATCAAGTCCCTGTAAATTTATTAAACATAACAAACAATAAACATACTTGTAACCTTTAATAAACATAATAATGACTGCACACATTGTCCCAAAACTTGCATGCTCTATAGTAACTATGATATACAAAGCGATTGAGGGGCAGGCGAGGTACTTGCTCCAGGAACCTGCCCATATACCAAAAACACAAACTGCTCTCTTCGAGCAGCCTTCTATCAGTGCAACAAAGTTTAGAAGGCTAGCTCAGCAAACATATTGACCCAGTGGCAAAAATATAATGGTAGAAAATTTGTTACAACCAAAAAGCAGCAGTCGAACAATTGACTTTTTCTCGCCCTTAATTTTAGGTATGTTAGAACCATAAATTATTGGGTTTCACCACAAATCTGTGTTTAACAATCAAATTTCGATTGTCAGCAACACCCCGAATTCTAATTACATTCCAAAATACTCGCACAAAAGACACAGTGAAATTAAAAACGCTACAGTATTCCAGAATGCCTTCTGTCAGTCATCATTAACAATGTTAAACTTGGTTACGTATCACTAATATATCACAAATGATTAGGTATTGGCAAAGTTATCTATGATGAAGTATGACACTAGAAAATCACTTCATTGCACTTATGGCTTTAATTCGAGAAGACAATGAAATAAGGTTACAATAAAAATAAAAGAAAATATTCAGTCATAAAAACAGTGACAACAAAACCATTGATCTGCTACAGCCTTTCTGCAATGCAAAAAGTTCAATTTTAGGTTAACTGCAGATTATACATGAATTTAACATGACATAAAACCTTAAAAAGAAGCACCGACCCATTCAGAGACATGCTTTGTGCTTGTAATGAAATTCAGCCTTAAGAACAGAAAGCTGCCTTTGCAGATAAGTTATGTGTCCCGGAGAACACAAAGTAAGACAATAATGCTGTCAGCTGCCCAATCAATTAAGAATACCGAAATTTTTGTGCCAACAATAAGCGGGTATATTTGCATAGAACAGTTTGTGGCAGTCGTGTTTCTAAACACCTACACTGGGAAAAATTCTTCGAGCATGTCTGCTCTGTGATATTCCACTCGGAAGTATATTTGCTTTTCATGATTACGCATGCAAGGCAGTGAGTATCACCAAAACATTACTTCCTGGTGAGAAAAGCAGTCAGTGCTCGCTATTCTAGCTGGTAGTGAAAAGGAAACCATTGTCATGCTTGCCTATGACTTCGATTCATGATCAGAATATATGCGGCACCTTAGGGAGTGGTAGCTGTGTGCTAGTGCTCACTTTCCTGCATGCATAATGATACAAGCCACAACTGTACTTTCCGAGCGGGATATCTGAGCACAGGCATGCCAGAATTCTTCGTACCTATATAGAAATGTGACTGGCTCAAATTTTAATACGTGCATGGCCGCCTGCAGCAGTCACTATAAGCTCATTATTGAATCTTATTCAAGGGCACGGCTGACGGCGATAACTATTAGCTTAGCTATCTGCAAGCTATCTCCAACTTAGCTATTTGCAAAGGTGGCTTTTACACACACTACTTACAGCACTGACTTTTTTAAACAAAAAAAGGCTTAATATTGAACCTTCTGAACATGCGAGCTACTTGAATACAGCAACCAGGTGGCTCAGGGAAGTTCCCTTTCCATAGAAAACAAAAGTGATGCGTAGCTGCTGTACAATCTGTAGCCAACTTTTCTACGAGCCACCATTGATGGCAGGCTTGTCCGGAATTCTTTCACACTCAGTTCGTACGAGGTCCATGCATAGCCTGCGATAGAAACATAAAAAAAAACACTTTATTGACATGCGTGTCTTAGAAAAACTGAATTTGTCAGTATATTTAAAATGATATGGAACAATGTGTCTTCAAACAAGCAGGATGTACGCAAACTAGAGATGTTACAAGCAAAACTTTATTGATATTTTTGGCGAACACAGCCACAACCTTATGAAAGAAAATGCAATTTCAACTTTGCAGTTGTGTCAAAATTATGCTTGAATTGCGATCGTGCATAGTGCGTTGAAAGCAAAGTCAATGATACCTTATCACATACATGATGATATGCACTTTCTACAAGTATTCATTGCAGGTAACCTATATTCCTTTACGTGAATTTGATTTCAAATACAGCTATCGTAGCTTTTTTCAGGCTGCTCATACTGGGACAATTAAACTTATAATGGGCATATATTGGCGTCAATAAATTACTATTGTCTGCTGCCAAATTATGGTCATCAGTTTCAATGATTCTGGTTGGCTAAAATGGCAGTACTCCTCACTCAAGCACAACAGGTTGTCAATGCAAAAAAAAACATATGAGGCACACATCTTGAACTACACACCATCCCAACAAGGCATGCAATCTTCTGCAACGATCTCCGGGAACCAGAATTTTCGAAGCTATTCACCTTGATTCATAATAATAATAAGATCTGATCAAACTGATTTCCGAATTTGTATAATTCATTCAGTCCCATTAGCTTGAAAGCTTGTAGTCTATATTAATGACTCTCAAAAAATACGGTGTTCAATTTCACATTTTAACAGCAATACGTTCATGACCTATGCACGCTCACCCTAATTTATAACATTATCGCAAGTTTTGAGTGACAAATAAAATATTGATTCTGCACATACCACAGATTCCGTCAACATCTGTAGCGCATGCCTAGAAAGTTTACTTTATCCAATATACTCGTAAGCTGGTCATTATTCAGAAAACTTCATTGGAGGTGGTGCTATAAACTATTTTTCATGTTCATACACGTAAAAGTGTTTAGCAAAGTTTCAACATCAAGGTTGGGCGAGGTGCATAAAAGATTTATTAACCAAATGAAAATACACGCATAATGGAAACAAGCAGAGTAAAATCAATGGTGCTTGAACGCGCGGACTTATGACTGAACTAGTGCTCGCACAGTAAGGTAAAGCACTTTGGCCACAATTAGCCATGAAATATTTGTTCTGAAATACAGTTCAGAATAAACGAATGGCTTAAAGTGCACGGATTCTGGCCACATGAGGCAACCTATGTTGCTGGTGTATACCAAAACCTAGAATTTTACTAAACGAGCTGCATGAACACTTAAATGTAGGTGCGACCTTTGCGAGGCCAAGCTAAGATGATGCAACACGCTGCAAACGAACACGCATCAACTCGAGTATCACGGTAGTTTATAAAGACGCGTGCCGGCGCGGATGCACACACATCAATGCATTCGGCCACTCGGAAGAAAAAAATTGAGAGACTCCAAACAGAACCTTGCCAAAACTTCTCTGATAGTAGTCATAACGTATAAATACTGTAGTTGTATAAAATGGAACGTACAGCAGATGGCACTGCCTTGGACACGTTTACTTCAATAGCGCACAATATGAACAGGCATCAACGCCTAGAGCTAACAAACACCCCAGAAATTATAAACAAAAATATTTGTCGCTCGCGAGCAGGGAGCGCTCCAACACTGCTAACAGAGTCAAACAGCCGCCACAACTCTGCTCGAATCTACCGCCGAGTTCCCGCTACGCGCGCATGCTTCCCACTCCACACAAAACAAAAAACTTGCCCGTGCTTAACTTCGCACAAGTTAGCCTTTAAACTGCTGAAGTAGTACAGAAAAGCTAGGTCCCCATGTAAACAAAAGCTAACTTATCGTGCGCGTGGTAGAAAAACCATCGTGAGTGACAACAAAGTGCCGACAGCAGCAGTGTGGTACATACCTGGGGAGTGCTCCACGATGCGAACCCAAACGTATTCGCTTCAGTATAGAGCATCTTCGTATTCAGCAGCACTGGCATAACACAAAACACGAACACAAAGCGCAAGCACACTTTTATTAAAACACGAAAGAAACCGACTCAAACCCGATTCTTCAAGAGGCGACGTAGCGGCTGGTGAACACGTCCAGAGAAGTAAAATTGTTCTAGCTTCGCATGCGCACACCGGATTTGCGCAACTTAATTTCTTACTGCTGACTAGAGCTCAATTATTACATTTATAAATGTAAAGAATACGCAAAAATATATACTAAATTATTATGTAAAGCTAATAGTATTTTGCTTCAAAAAAGGAAAGAAACGTAGAAAACATCCCCCGAGACCTCATCCGCGAATTCTACCAAAGTTCTAGAAAAGAACGTTTAGTTACGTTTTGAAAAAGACTTCTTGTAGAGAACGTTTTCTCAACGTCTTCTCAAAATCTTCCTTTGAAAAACGTTTATTCAACGTCAAATATTATACCTAGATGTCCGCATACCTTTCTAGACGTTTCGACAAGTTTATACAACGTTTTGTGCTTCTTGGGCTACTGCGTAATCAAGGAGCGGACCAGAATTGACCATGCACCCACTTGCCAGCCTCTGCGCCAATGCGTGGCACCCCTCTTTCAGCTACGATATGTCCACGAGGCACTGAGTAGTTAAAGGCTTAAACTTCTGAGAAAAGCTCTTTTTGCCCACACCAAACAGCCGGAGTTGCGGCTCCCTCTGGTCGGGAACAATACGTTAGTTGAAGGAACAAGATGCAGACCGTGGACATCTCAAATGTGATCGTCGGAGAGAAAAAGGTGGAAGGTGGAACCCCGGGAGGAGGGGAAAGGGTCTAGCTCATGTTCTCATTGCCCTTTTTTTCTCGTGTACCCTGTCTGGCCAGACTCTGGCTGAAACGTCGAAAGAAATAAGCTACGTTCTGACTTCTCATGGATGATCGACTTGATTATATATATATATATATATATATATATATATATATATATGTGTGTGTGTGTGTGTGTGTGTTTCTTGAAAGTTTTTTTGTATTCCGATCGAGTTATAAGTCACCAGAAGGAGCGAATGAGCAAACGAAAAACAATGCTTTATTGCCAACGTTACGGCCGGGGACCGGGCTTCGTCAGGGCACACGTGCATATTAACACGCACTTCTTAAGGACATAGCAAGGGGGACCCCAATTGTGAATAATCACTCTCAGCAAAATTGACATACAAGTTAACAATACATGTTAACATGTATGTCAATATTGCTAAGAGTGATTATTCACAATTGGGGGCCCCCATGCTATGTCCTTAAGAAGTGCGTGTTAGTGTAATATGCACGTATGCCCTGACGAAGGCCGGTCCCCGGCCGTAACGTTGGCAATAAAGCATCGTTTTTCGTTTGCTCATTCGCTTCTTCTGGTAGCCTATATATATATATATATATATATATATATATATATATATATATATATATACATGTAGCCGTAGCGTTGCATATAGTCAAGTACATCCTTCGTGAGCGGTCACAACGTGGTTTATTTCCACGTTTCGGCCTAGAGTCTGGCCTTCATCACGTCACTAGCCCTTAGCCCTTGGGCAATGGGCGATCCAACGGCTCGAGGGGGCCCTGGCCAGGTAGAGGAGAACGGGAACTCGTGACCCGCAAGCGCGGGATGCGGGAACCCAAGTATCCTCTGTCGGGTCATGTTCAACCCTCGAGTTCTAGAAAGATGATCGCCAGAGTCTAGGCCTAAACGTCGCAATAAACCACGTTGTGACCACTCACGGAGGATTTACTTGACAATATATATATATATATATATATATATATATATATATATATATATATATATATATCGGCTGAAAACCGTAGTGTCGTAGAACGAGCAGAACCCATAGTCATTAGCCCAAACACACGAAAAGTGTTGCCTATGCATTCGTCTGAAGCGATTTGATGGCGAAAGTCTTTGTCTTCTGTAGTGTTTTTTCTTCTCATTCTCTTCTCATTTTTTTTCATTTAATAAACCTTGTAAAGCACTGAAGTAAATGCCATATTCGTGAATCTTAACGACGTGTTACACTTCACGATGTGGTGACGCGTTTTTATTTCAGACGATGGAGCTCGTCCGATGGATGACTGCGATGAACTTGGACTTGGTGAATACTGGAAGACTTGAGAAAATTGATCCAGTTGAGATGATGGTGCGGGGCTCTCTCGACTTGGGAGTTGAAGTCATCATATCCATCAGATTGTACGATAGGTGGTTTTATCGCAGGAAAAGAGTCATACAGGTGCGGCAGCGAAACCCGATATGTCTTCAAGCCTAGATATCGAATGCAAATATTTATTTATTTATTGAAATTACCTTACAGGCCAGAAGGCATTGAGTAAGGGGGGTTACAGTGAAAAATCGCATGTAAATTTCAAAATAAAACGGTACAATGTCGGTTAGTAATAAAAAAAAATTAACAAAGCAATAAGTCAGCAATACGTAAACATGGCGATGAAGTATATAAGAACACTCCGTAACATAAAAACGCTCGGAAAAGAAGTAAAAGAACGTCAAGATGAAATATTAAGGAAATGCGTCTGAACTTTTTGCCGAAACGTGTTGGGGTTGCTATCAGAGGCGATATCGTCGGGAAGATCATTCCACATGCGGATGGCTTGTGGTAGTGCGGATGTGTTGAACGCGTTCGTGTTTCCAAAAATGCGAGTGAAGCTGAGATGGTTATGTAATCTGCGTGACGTGTAGAGCGGGCGTTGAAGGTGCAACGACGATGTTTTGTTACTGTAGACGTACTTATGAAATAGGCATAACAAGGACACGTGACGACGAACATTTAATGCTTGGAGGGAATGATGGAGTTTAAGCTGAGTCACACTGGAATTGATGTCATAGTTTCTAGAAATGTAACGGGTGGCTCTGTTCTGGATTGTTTCCAGCATGTTAATTTGATACTGAGCGGAAGGGGACCAAACAGATGAGGCATATTCAAGTTGCGGGCGGACGAAAGTTAGGTATGACATTTTGCAAATGTTAGTGGGACAACGACGAAGGTTTCGGCGTAAATACCCCAATGTTTTGGAGGCTTTTGCACAAACGTTAGTGATGTGATCAAACCAGGAAAGCCCTGGTGTAAGGTGGATGCCAAGATACTTGTAAGAAGTCGCCGTGGAGAGCCTGTCACATTGCATATGGTAAGTGAAGTTAGATATGACCTGTTTACGTCCAAATGAAACAACTTTACAGTTATTAGTATTCAACCTCATAAGCCAAGTGCTGCACCAGTTAGAAATAGTGTTCAGATCATCTTGAAGGATGGAGTGATCGTTAGGACAGTTTATAGGTCTGTAGAGCATGCAGTCATCAGCGAAGATTCTGATATGCGATGATATGTTAGTTGGGAGGTCGTTGATGTAGATAAGAGAAAGTATGGGCCAAGAACGCTCCCCTGTGGGACGCCAGAAGAGACATACGAAGAGGGAGAGGAAGAATTATAACGATTGTGAACTGCTTGCGAAGTGACAGAAAATTGCGTAGCCAAGATAAAGTGAGGGAGTCTAATCGGAGGGCAGATAATAACACCGTATGCCACGCTACATGCAAGAATGTATTATTATTATTGATGATCAACGTATACGGCGATTCTGTGGTATGTCATTTTATGTCTTTAGCTCTATAATGTGCGTACATTTTCTTCAGTTTGTAATTGTAGAGATGGTGGTTTAATAGAAATACTTGATCGTAACCTGTGCATAGTAGTGGCCATCAAGCGATGCATAAGTGCTTCAGTGCTGGTTAGTACAAGTGATGAAGAACGAGAAACTTGTTTTGGAAATACCATGTTTATGTTTAGGTGAATTAATGCGGAATGTTTGTGGCAATGGTGATGACATGTCAATTGTCTACATGCACCTTGGTAAAAACGCAATATCATATGAAAAAATGAACCTCTTAGAGCTTTTGTATTGCTTATAATTTGAAATGTCGTCTTGGTGCGTGGGTGTGTCACAATCAGCTTACGCGCCTGGGAGCGAGATAGGCATGCTCCGGTCGATAGAAGTGGTGCTTTACTCTAGACTTGTGAGAAGCAAAAACGTTTTACGTCACAGTTAAATGTAATAGTAAGCTAATCAAAAGGTATAACCTTTGTTCTCGTTTATGGTAACCTATCGATTTAGAGCATTCATGAGTTGATAGCGGCTCAAATGTGCCTATGCGTTAAGGCTTCTCAAGAAAGCGCGTAACACGAAGGCATACGACGAGCACTATATATCTCAACATCTTGCCATCGATAAGATAGCGATTTCTTGAATGCATAATCAAGCATATCCTCCACCCCAGCACTCTTGGAAGTCCTTTTTGAATTACATAAGACGGCAGGAAGACAAAATGCACTTACACATAAGTATGGATTTTATGTCGTTCAAATTACAATATGTGGGGCAACGATTCAAGTAACGTACGGTTACTTAACAATACGATGCCTAGAGCCTCACCTACTCGTTATGATTAAATTCGGGAAGAAGCATCTTTTTTTTTTCTTTACTTCTTTGGTCGTGTTTAGACAATTCTTTCCACACTATAGTCCTAGAAAGCTTCCGACATAATCTGAAATGTTTAACGACATCCCAGGGGGAAGTTTAAGGGTCCTTAAAATATGAACGTTGTTGAGAAATGCATGTCCTAAGTGAAGCGTAACATATAAATTCACCAGCAAATTGTAAAAGTGATAGATATGATTTCTACAGTTTCAATTATTCTTGAACTTAGATAGCTTGCTGAATGTCAACATGAAGATGACTGGTGGTTCTTTGTTCACCACCACCAGTTCACTAGAGAAGAATGAGCAATCTTCGTTTATTTTATTCGCTCGCAGATAGACTACAGCAGAGAACAACAGACGTGGCTAAGGCAGAGAAGCTACAAATCGAGCTCGACGAACAATAACTACTATGGCATGCTTTTCCTTTTGTATGGAGGTAGCCAGTATGAAGACTACACATTCTCGAACAAATACTCGTGTACGAAGAACAACGTGAGTTGGGCTGGTATTTTGTTTTGTTCTATTAACCCTGTCAATGCATGCGTTTGCAAAACATTATTTCTATACAGTTGTGCTGTATAGCGTGCTTTTGCTGCAGCCTCTATTATCAATTTATGTAAAACGATTTGGGAGAACATGTGAAGTTTCTTTTTACAATGAGTACTGCGACATAAGAGCCCACAAAAAACAGTTTTTATAGGTATCCCGCGGCGAGATGGCGTTTAGGTGAATAAATTACAGTGTTATTGCAAATGGGATATCAGCTTGCGCAACACTATCGTCAATATTTGAAAAACTTCTGATGAATTATTGGTATTATTACCGTATGTCCCCAACGCTTCTAACGTCTTTGGTACAAGTGGAAAGAGATAACTGGAAGACAGAGCGTACTTTGCCCTAATAGACTCGCATGCCACATAAGTCAACGAAGTACCGTAGAATATCATTTAACCAATGCCGGAGGTTGCATTCGGAAGTATAATGTTGCAGCTCAGCTGCACAAAACTTGTAAATAATAAAGAATAGACGGTTGAGGTAAGAATCTAGCGTTGCATGGGGCAAACACAAATACATCATACAGGTAATAGAGGTAAAGAAACTATTTAAAGCTGCGCAAAAGCGTGTGTATCATAAACTCGAACGTGAACCGGCACATTGGACAAGCCCAAATGTCATAACTATGAATTAGTAGAGAGCACCAGGCTATAAAAGTTCGCCTTTTCACGGTCGTGTTCATCTTGTGTGACACGCCGGTACCAAGAGGCCAAGCTTATCAAAGAATGTAGGTTGCACTATGAGGGAATACGAGAGCGTCCTCGATACCAGAAAGTGGGTGCACTTCGTATGGTAATCCTGAATAAATGCTGATAGGCCACGCATAAACACCAAATATAGTGTTTCGTTTTACCTAAGACCACATAAGCAGCCGATCAAATCGAAGAAAACGCAATAATCCTTTTTTAACATCTTGTCGACTTTCGGTTGGATAACTCGGTGCTCTGATTGGGGCGCTTGGCAAAGGACGCTGTGAATTATTTGAGCTGCATTACCGGTATCTACGTGGCACTTCGCATGTGCGACTTGACCTAAGGGCCTACCGTCCATGTCAAATATAATCAATGTGTATCGTCGACAATCACTGAAATCGTCGATTGAGAGGTTGAAAAGTCTCAGGCAATCATCTTAGTTACGTTGTTGTGCAGCGTTGAATATGCGGCAAGGTCGGTGCTATGCAGGTTCGAAGATCAAACAAGCGGGCAGTCGAGGTTACAACTATGAAATGTGTAACTTGTACCCTTCCATTCACAGAGGTGATAACATATCATTGTAATATATGCACCGATGTTCATGAGGGTTCTTTACCAACGCAGGCCATCCACTTTATATCAAGCAGGTTCAGGTCTCTAGTTAGGGTGAACACACGGATTCCCGAGATTGGTTTCGATGCATCGTCATCCATGGAAGCTAGGTTGCTCGATGCGAGCAGACGCGATGATGTTGCGGTGATGGTGAAAAGCTGGGGCATTGGACTGATGTAGCAAGAGCCCCATTGTATGATCCACCATCACGAGTGGCAAACAAAAGCTATGAGTATAAGCTACACCATGGCAATGAAAACAGGCCCCGCCGTGGTGTCTAGTGGCTAAGATGCTCGGCTGCTGACCCGCAGGTCGTGGGTTCAAAGCGCGGCTGCGGCGGCTGCATTTCCGATGGAGGCGGAAATGTTGTAGGCCCGTGTGCTCAGATTTGGGTGCACGTTAAATAACCCCAGGTGGTCACAATTTCCGGAGCCCTCCACTACGGCGTCTCTCATAACTATATATAGTGGTTTAGGGACGTTAAAAAACACGTATCAATCATATCAATCAATGAAAACAGATCGGATTGTCGTCCTGTGTTCCCTTACTGTGCACGCTCTCCATAGTGGCGATATATTTGTGGCATTGACTAGATGTTTCGTCAGCGAACATACAGGCTGCGGTGCCACATTTGCAAGCTCTCTCTCGCAACCTTTTCGATCAACAAGATAGTTATTCGAAGATCATCTGATGGTTTTGTGAAAAAAGATGGTAGAGACTCCGCCTCAATTTCTCGACGCAAGATGATGACTAGACTCTCGTTGATAGGCGTTGAATGTGGTGCTTGCTGAATGTCCTCGCAAGATCACGTACCGGGCGTATTCGGAAGTCGCATAAATTGCTGGGTGATGCAGCGACTCCTCTATCTTTGTAATCTTGGCTGTAAAATCCGAAGACTTCTTTCGTGGAAAAGCGTGTTCTATGAGCTAATACGCCTGGAGATGAAGAGCAGAGCATCTCCCACGTACGTTTATTGCGACGTAGCTCCGAGAAACACCCCACGTGCCACACGCAATCCTTCGTCCTTGTCTTCTTCTCGTGCACTCTATGCCCACTGTTTTTAAAGACTTCCCGGCCCCACAAATTGCTGCGAGCGCATTTCTAGGAAGCACAACTGTTTGAACAGGCTGCGTTACAATTTTGCCGTCTGCTAGCTTTAGGCGACAGCACGAACAAAGCCAAAATGTCCCGTAGTGTTCCTCAGAACACGTGCGAGTTTCCAACACAACTTGGGCAGATCATCGTCGCGCACCATCACTATATTGCCTTCCATAATACGAGTAGTGTCCACCACTGGCCGATTATGAGCGCTCAAAGGAATAATAAATATTCCTTAAACCAGCGATACAGAAGTCCTTGGTTGGTTTTTGTTGATGTATCCAAGTTTTAAAGCTCCGTATGGGAGCTGGGCACCACGTCGGCAGTTTGCAAGTCGGGGAGCACCGTCAATTGCTCCCATGTAAGAAAATGGGCAGGTGTTAAGACTTGTGGTTCCTCTGGTGCAGAATACAAGTACGTCAGCGGTCTGCTATTTATGATCGCTTCAATTTCTGCTAGGACCATGCTCATTTGACGATAATCTAGAAGATATCTTCCTAGAGCTTTTCTTAAGTTGTCTTTCACTCACCTCACCATACACTGTAAACAGAAATAAGCCGAGATGGAGTAAATGACCTTGTCCTCGAGCGCACGCCACGACGGGAGTTTTATAAACACCTCCGTTGGGAGTAAAAAATTTACTCCCCATCAGTAGAGGGTTTTTGCATGGTGCCAGGGGGGTTTTTATTACATTCATTGGGGAACTTTTTCAGGTCAGTATGGGAGTAAATTTTTTGCATCGACAAAAAATTACGTCAGCAGCCGTACCATGCGCAAGCGTAACTTTAATTACATAACATTAATGCGCACAAATATGATTACAGTACACAAATAGTATCACAATGTTCACGTTATATCACAACACTCGCACTCACACAGCTTGCCACACGCAGTACACACCTACCATATGGTCACCGGGTATATATATGCACCATATTTTACCTCCAAGTAGCCCTGGTGAAAGCCTTCTTTTGCTATTAATTATGCAATAAATACGCCACGGCGTAAGTATGAACTTGCGGTGGTCTGATGTTAGCACTTCAGCACACATGCCTATAATCCTAAGCCTGCCTAATATTTATTATTTTTTTTCTATAGCGAAAAAGTTTCATCAGTTGACGCTCTGTCGTACGGGCTGAATTTGCATTAGCAGTACCGTTTGTGCAACCCGTAAAATGCACGGAACTCATACACAAAGTGCGCGCGCGCCTTGAATGAACACACTAACGAGGCACCATTTAGCAGCTCCAGCGATGAACCGAGGTATACCGCCGCTACCCGCGTTCGACGACTAGGCCTCACTCACGAGTGCGGCACGGTGGTTCGATGAATGACAGCTGGCGATCACAAAATGCTTGCTGATGTGCAGTTTACGCCTCGTTTTTTTCCATGCACAGAAATAGGTGTCCGCCATCCACGCAGTTTAAGCAACGCAGCGATAGACTTTAACGAATGAGACGGTTCGCAGTCGTTGTTCCCGTTGCTCGCATGCATTGCATGTATAGGTCGCAGAGCTCGCCACGGCGGCCGGTGCGCAGTGCGAGCGCGATACGATGCCGGCTTGATACCGACGCCATAGCGAGGCCTTCCTACCGCTTAGATGTTGCAGTCGGTGAAATACCGGTGACACTTCGAGAAGCCACTATCGGCGGAGACGGGGCGAGCGCGTCCGCCGGTGCAACTCTCAGACCGATTGCCGGCCAGTCTGCCGTAGTCGAGCGAAGCCTACTTCGAACCGCTTCGAAGTTTTACGGTGCAATCGCTGACGATCGTACTCCGCCTCGTTCGGCGCTCGCCTTGTAGTTTGTCATTGACAGCTGCGGTCGCAAGGCGCAGAAGACTGTTATACATCCCAGCAGCCTTCATATTTTGTGAAACACATTCTTTGCATCGCCGGTGGTCGGTGCTAGCTCGTAGCGCTTGCCGCGGTGGCCGGCGCGCAGTGCGAGTTCGATACGATGCCGGCCTTGATACCGACGGCATAGCGAGGCCTTCTTACCACTTAGATGTTACAGCCGGTGAAATACCGGTGACCACTCCGAGAAGCCACTATCGGCGGAGACGGGGCGAGCGCGTCGCCGGCGCAACTCTCAGACCGGTTGCCGGCCAGCCTGCCGTAGTCGAGTGAAGCCTACTTCAGACCACTTCGAAGTTTCTGATTGTGAAACTCCAGGAGCAGCCGCTGACGATCGTAACAGCTTACTTTTGCTACCATTAATTATTCTTCGAAGTTTTTTGTTACTCGGCCCTTTGAAGCGCGGCATTCACGACGCTTCGTTGAGGAATCGGACCGATGTGCAGCGTGGTTGAACGGTGCGAAATATATTGAAATGTTCCCAGTAAATGCCAACTGGTCGTTGCTATTCTTCGCTGCACTTATAATTTCGTTGCCTGTTGACAGATGCTTACACGGTTAGCCACACAAAGTACATGTGTTTCACACCGACGTGCAAACATATGCCCGTACACACACATACACACACACACATACACACACGCACCACACGCACACACACACACACAACACCACACACACACACACACACGTCGCGCCTAAAGAGGGTTTTTAAAGCTCCTATAGGGAGTTTGTAACCACGTGACCTGAAACTCTCTGGGGGGTTTAAGAAGGTCACGTCGTTCATAAACTCTGTGAATAAGGAGGGGGCGTTTTACGATGACATGTGCCGAGTTCACTCCCTGCCAGGGAGTAAATAATTGGGGCAGGGCAGTTTTGTGGGCTCATGTGCTGGAGAAACTCCCATCTCGGCTAACTTTGCTTACAGTGTACGCTCTAAAATCTGCTCCACCAAGGAGCACGGTCAGCAGAGAAATTGCACCTGATGCCATGAGCACACAGATAATCGCCGACTTCACTTATTCTAATAGTGTCATAAACAGCACGATGTCCTCGGGAAGCACGTTTAAAGCACAAGGCATTGTCAGAGTAAATCACTGAAGGGAATCGACGACGTGCAGTTGAAACGCCGAAGGTTTCAAGAAACTGTCTGCTGGGTAGAGTAAAACAAGCTCTAGATCGAAACGCGTGTATTACCGCGCAAGCGAATGGCGATGTATGATTCTGTGTTGGTTTACTTTTCAAGTAAACTGGTCTAATCAAATCTACACAAGTTACGTAAAATGGTTTGAATACATTCACTCGTTCAGCAGGGAGCGCTGTCATAAAAGCTGTCGCAGGCTTCACCCTTAATCGCGCGCAACAGCTACACAACCCTATCACTCTTTCACACACTGCTTCGCCTTCGTCACCCAGAAAGCGCTCTTTGAGCTCCGCGATTTTGTTGCAACCTCCTGCGCCGGTGGCGATGAGTTCAGTGCGATGTGGTCAACGGTAGGCAAAATCGAGTGTTTGAAGCCTTCGTAGTACTCGACATTTCGGAGCCTTGTTTGAATTCTCAGCAATTCGTCCTCTTCCGCAAGAAATTGGTGCCCATCGCGAATTTCGAGCCTTCTGTAAATCTTGCCCAAACTGGAGGACTGCTAATTCAAGGCGGAAGTTTGTGCCGACATGAAAGTTTTTTGATGAACGGCCCACAGACATCCAACGGCTGAACAAGAAAGTTCACGAAGCTTTTTTGACGGGCATCCCAAATCGGTAAATCAGTTTCGTGAAACCAGGAACAACCCACTGCTGTTACACAGATACAAAAGACATCGTTAGCGAAGAAAACTGCAGGGTCTTATTAATAGACCACTGCAAAACTATTCGTATTTCATAATCCAGCCTTCCATGTCAACGTGATTAGTGGCACTTAGTTACGACGATGCCACGGACTGAATCTATAGGACTGAATGCAACAATTGTACTGATGTCATGGTCAAAGAGAAAGCAGCACAATCGCTTTCTGTTGACATTGCGGAGCTGTCCAAAACACGTCCACTATGGAGTTCTGTTTTCCACCATATCCAGCTAGCTGCTACACCACAGTTTATGATTATATACAGCTATTTACAGCCTATTTACACTTGCATATAGTCAGCCGTACAAATGGCGGCTGTGATCACAAGAAAAGCAGTCGTCAACTTCTTTGCACGCTTCATTATGGTGAAAGGGGGCAACAATGCAACAATATCATGCACAAAGTTTTTCTTCGGTCTGCTGTCTCAGTGGATCAATAGCCAAGGTGCTCGGCTGTTCACCCTAAGAAGACTGGTTCGATCCCGACCAGGACGATCGAATTGCCGTGAAGGCGAGATGGTACAGGACCACGTCAG
>WOVY01009035.1:0-17357 GCA_013436015.1 Rhipicephalus annulatus | reverse complement strand
GGAACTCTTAAATCCGGATTTTAGCTTCAAATCTGTGTAGTGAAATAAGCGAATATTATCTTGTTAAATCGGGCACGATAAAAACCTCCACGCAAACGGCTATGACATTCTTCTTATAATAATATTCACGTTTTTCGCTACGACCATGGCACATGGGGGGAGATGCTGCCGTATGCCTAACGTCGTTGTACGTACGGTACAACTACAGTGAAGTATTGTGGTTTTTGTCGTAGAACACGAACAAGAACGGAACAAGAATGACCGAAATATGTCGAAGCGAGTGAAAAAACACTGAATTGTTTAGTGTACATTCCAGAAGCGCGATGTTTCTTGTATGCATAAATGACTATAGCCACTTAGCCAGTAGGGGCAAATGCCGTTCGTTTATTCAGTTGCGCTAATTTTCTTTTTTTCTACAGTAGAAAACGTGTCGGATATAGACACACGTTCTCATCTCGCGAAGCACAAAACAAACACATAAAATGCGTTAGCGACACGCCTGCTGATTTTGAAAGGACACTGAAAAATTCACGCGAAGACACTGAAAAAATTCACTTCTAAACAAGAAATGACGACAGATCACAAACATTACTTATGACATGAAGATTTTCCCATTTTGACATATGACCTTTTCAATGTGTTGTCGTGGTTACTTGTGTTGGGCTAGCAATGTGTCATTCCTTAGAGGTTGGAGGTTCAAGTCTCACTCGGCAATTTTAAATGCGAAGCATTGCTTAGCGAACTTCGGCGACTTTGAGCGTATTTATCTATCTATGCATCTATCTACCTAGCCACCTAAGACTTCTAGCCCTCCTGGCCGTTTCAATAATTGTATCAATACCAAACTTGGTATAGCACAACATGACTGTACGAAGAACATATTCGACTACTCATAACATGAAAATTGTGACATATATGTCAAGAATGTCATGATTTACCTTCATGGTCCTGCTGCTCTTGCGGTGGTTTCGTTCACAAGGCATGTTGCAAAACTGGTATGGTATGGTATGATGCTTGGCGAACACAAGCGACCGACCCTAACATAAAAATCATGACACGCGTGTCATGTAACAACATGATTGCATGCCCTCGCTTATGACGCGCTCGCGGCTGTTTCGCAATAGCGTTATATATACCAAACTTGGTATTACGGTACGTAAATTAACTACAAAGACATGTGACTGGTACACACATGATAATCATGAGATGCGTGTCATGTAACAACATGACTACGTGCTACGCTCATGATGTGCTCGTGGCCGTTCCCTATAGCTTCACATATGCCAAATTTAGTATTACGTGACGCCAAGGGATAACGAAAGTATGTGAATAGTGCAAACAGGCGCTAATTACATTTCGACGTGACGCGGTGCGCGTGCTCGCCGGCGTTCATTTCGTCGCGTCACGCCGGCGTTGCCACGCCAGGCGCCGGTCTTGGCATACACTCGCAGGCGCGCTCCGCGCTGCGTTGTTTTTGACGCATGCGCCTTTTCAGTTCATCCGGTATCCCTCCGTCACGAAACGAGGGAGACGCAGCGTTGTCTGGATAACGCATCGGCGCGAAATGCGGCACGTCGGATTTCGCGCCGGTTGCCGTCGGGCCGCGCTGACGGAAGATGGTCAACGCCTGGCGTTCAGACCATAGAGTGCTCGCGTTTTGCTAACGTTGCTTCGCTGTGCCCTTTGTGCGCGCGCGTAAACGCTACATTGGAGTATATTGGGCCCTTCATAATACGCTCGCAACCGTTTTGCTAGCTCCACATACACCAATTTGGTGTTACTTAACGTCAATGAATGACGAAATATATGACTCGTGCAAACATGATAATTCTGACACGCGTGTCATGTAAGAACATAAAAACATACCATGCTCATAGAATGCTCGCGGCCGTTTCGTTAGCTTCACATGTACTAAATTTGGTATCACGTGACGTGAATAGATGACGATGGTAAACGACACATCTAAACATCATAATCATGATATGGAAGTCACGTATGGCATCATTTACCTTCACCTTGTAACATTGTGCTAATTTTAAAGTGACATATCAACATTTCTTATTCGTGCTTCATATATCATCGATCCCCACTGTACGTGAATTCTGCCAATTTTTCAGGGGCGAAGCTTTTTATTGCAGCACGCGTTCGTCCCCCGCAGCCGTTGTAGTGTGTAACAAGTATAACATTTTGACCTTGAAGGTGGTGCCGGTGAGAGATTTCCTCTGCGCGTTGTTGAACAATAAAAATAATGCTCCATGTACATGCCAATGGCTTGATTGATTGATTGATATGTGGGGTTTAACGTCCCAAAACCACTATATGATTATGAGAGACGCCGTAGTGGAGGGCTCCGGAAATATCGACCACCTAGGGTTCTTTCGCGTGCACCCAAATCTGAGCACACTACATGCCAATGGCTGCTAATAGTGAATGAGAGGACAGGAGCTTTCGGCTTTTAGTTAACGCACACGCTCCGATCCCCATTAGCAGCCATTGGCATGTACATTGAGCATAATGTGACAAGAAAGGGTTGCTACATTATACTCGCTGGTGTAACCTCCTTAGTTTTAGAAAGGTTTAGCGAGCGTTGAGCCGCAGTGCCATGAATACAATGAACAAGTATATACCATGAATGAACTCGAGGTGGTTAAAAATGGGAAGTAGATACGAAGCACAAGCCGTAAGAAAGTAAAAGCCGAATTCTCCTGTCTCTCATTTCCTATTAGCAGCCATTGGCATGTACATTGAGCACTATCTGACAGGAAAAGGTTGCTACGTTATTCTAACTGGGCGTAACCTCCTTAGTTTTTAAAAGGTCTAGCGAGCTTTGGGCTGCAGTGCTATAAATACAGTGAACTAGTATATACCATGAACTCGAGGTGGTTAAAGGTGGGAAGTGGACCCGAAGCGCAAGCCGTAAGAAAGTGTGCGTGGGCCACCTTTCGTTTAGTGCTTGAAATGTCCGCTGGATGGTGGTGCATATACGGAATATATGATAAAAAAGATGCGAGATTGCGGTACTTGGAGTGTTGATTAGATGGACAAACGGACACACAGACAGATGCATTGGACGGACTCATGGATGGCTGCACCGATGGATTGATGCATGAACAGACGCAGGGACGGACGCATAGATGGACGCATGGACGGGCGGATGGGCGCACGAATAGTCACACAGACGGACGCATGAACGAACGGAAGCAAGAACGAATGAACAGACGGATGCTTAGCCCCACTCTCCATCATTCACTCCGTGGATATGCTGCCATTTTTTCGATTGATATAGGAACCAGATACCAATGGCAGCGACGGTGTCGAACGCAGAGAGCGGAAAGCTGGCCCAAACCAAGCATACTTCACATTGAGAGACCGATGTTGTGTTGCTACCGCACGAGGGTGCTAAAAAGCACCCAAAAGCTGTTTTATTTCCAGGAACATACGTCTAGTTGAACCAAACGTGTTTCGGTACGGTCAATACGGTGAACTAAAGTGTCTTTTGAGCGCTTCGCATGCAGCGTACGCAACGTATCGTGCCACGTACTTAGGCTCTTACGTACGCCCAACTGAAAGTGCCTAATTTTATGATTGCGGGAGCACTTTCACCGGGTGACCACTGCCTTCGGCGGAAGCTTCTCCAGCGGCCACATTGACTTTCAGTTGCGACGTCTGTGACCGCCTATGGTTCGATTACAACCACTGTGATTAAACGCATTGCGAAACTCATTTAACAGCTCACTGCATTTCTCGATGAACGTGATCATAGAGACACAATGTATGGCATGTTAATTAAACTGTGATAAATCCGAGTGAAAAGTGCGTTCTACTCTCATTAGGAAGCACGAAATTGTTACCAGTAAGTGCAAATAGGTTCAGTGCCACGTCGGATTAACCCACTGTTAAAGGAGTCGTGAAACAGTCGCTTCACAAGGACAATGCGGCACCATCGGCAGCCACATGCGCTAACTGTATCATCAGGCCGAGTGGACCTGCATAGAAGCTTTGCCTATCGAGAAACGCACAACTCTACGGCATATCGGGCACGCGCAAGAGGCGCTCATCGGCGAGTGCCATACGCGATCCGCGTCCCACAAAGACGCTGCTTAATATGACGTCAGAGTTCAAGTTAGCGCTGATTGCGCATGACAAAGACGCTGTCGAGTGTCCCAGTTGCACGCACGCAAGTACCGAAAGTTTCCGCGTTCCTCGATAAACGAAGAATTACTTATGACGACGTCGCCTAGTTAGTGCGTGTGGGCGCCGGTGGCTTCGCATTGTCGCTTAAGCATAGCGTTTCACGACCCCTTTAGGCACGGCGGCCAATATCGCTCGCTGGTTACGGGGTGCTTGGGCGGTGACTTTCCGTGTTTCTTGTAATTTATCCGAAGTGATTTCGCCTTTTTTGAGCCCGCGAGAAATCCCCACCATTTTAAGTGTACCTCAAACACTAAGTGACGTCTGCGTCTGCATAGTCCACGTTTGCTGGTCTACAGAAACGCTGATGGTGCGCACCGTCACTTTTTACAAGCGTTACGAGACGCGTGGACAAAATGGACTTACTACGCGTTGTGCTACACGTGGAAAGATCCGCCCCGTACCTTTCCCTACAGCGCCAAGAAATGTTGCCGGCGAGCATGGCTAAACCGCCTTGGTTGCTACTCACCGAGTTATGCAAGCACAAATGTTTAGCTTCGCGTAAGCACTACTCGACGTTAGCCTAAAATTACTTTGCTATTTCATTCAGTTTGCTATAAGTTTCAGTGCGCATCATCAAAATGAGCCTCGAAATTTCTTGTAGTTGCCGAACATTGGAGGGATTAGGTAAGCAGGTTTTAAAAAGTTCCCAAATAACCTTGTGTCTCAGATGTTGCCGAGGCGATCGAAGTATGCTATTAAAAACTAGTTTAACGTTGCTGATGACGCAAAACAATGAATATGGATTACCTCACGCGTACCATACTGGGTGCAGAGACGGCTTTCAGCTCTCCCATAGTAGAGTACCGAGTATCTAAATTGTTAACCATATTACCTAACACACGATTTGCTCTGCTTCGGAGTCCTCTTTAAGTGTGAGGGCCACGGTACGGCTTGCAGCTTTCCCCTAGTAGAGTACCATTATACTCTAAATAGCTACCGACTTTTGTAAACACATGGTACCCTTTTTCTTACCGTATGGCCACATCGGCGCTTTCTTTAACTACGAAAAAAAAAGGTTATCAGTCTAAAAACAAGTTATAATACATCGCGTGTCTTTAGTATAGCTTTCAACATCTGTAAAGGACAGGAGGAAGAGCAACCAAGCTTTAGTTACGCACAACCATGTGAAGTATGCTAATGAAAAGGCCAAGGAAATTTCTAAACATCACATGTCTCGAGAGTCGTTGAAGTGGCCTTTTTAGACACTAATTGTTCACAAGAAACATTTGCCACTTTGACGATAAGCTAGTTAGGCTGCATTTCTCGAAAAATTTAAGATGCATTTGATATGAACTTCGTTGCATGATAAGAATTTTGTGCATAGAGCTTACAACTTTTGAGGTCTATCTGCATGTTCTGTAGACAGATATATGGCATGAAGGGATCATCATAAAATTCCGGTATTCTGTGGGCCCTAACCCTCGAGATAAACATGAAGCATGCGGGAGTGGGTTCCTCCCAGAATAAATAAGTTTCACGATAACATAACATAACAAGTCATGACATGTCACGTGTCGCAACCACAATATTATGATGCGCGCCATTTGAAAGGCTCCATAAATTATGACCCCCTGGATTCCTGTTACGCCTATACCCGCTATTCCTCTAGCATTTCGTCTCGAGCAAAGTAAGGCTGCAGAGGCCTTGATCAAAATTGCGCCTTTCGGGTCAGCGGCGTAGCACCCTAGCATTGGTATAACCACGGCCATAAATGTTACGAGATTTAGAACCTGCGGTCTATTCCCGTGTTATATATATAAATATCTGATGATGTGTTTTTAATTATTTCGAGTACGTTCAAGTATGGCAGGGGAATCGAACACATGACCTTGAGCCAAGCAGCGCAACATGTTAGCCAAAACACCTACACAATAGACATGAACACATTTTTTTTTAATTTTTCGGGCGTGTGAAATTCCCTTTACGTACTTAGTACTAGCTGCCACAGCCACTGCACTTTTTTTTTCAGTGGCCATGGTACTGCAAAGTCTGCAGGTTCAATTAGACTTGGGGGAGTCAGACGAAGCATTATTTTGGTGATTCTTTGTCGCAGTATATATAAACTCGACTCAGTAAAGATACGCTGAGATTAATTCCTTGTCTCTCCGGTTGAGTCTAATTTCGAGGAACTTGTCTGAGTGATCCAGGAGTGAGAAATAAATTTTGTGACTTGATCTGAGTCAATTATATGAAGTTTGTTTACCGAAGTAGATATCCGATCATGCTTCAGGAAAATTAACTCTTCGCGCTAGTAATAAATTACATGAGACGATGTTTTACTCAAGTTCATTTTTTGTAGGCACTCGATATTTGTCTGAAAACTGCAGGAATGTCGATAATGAGCTGCTGCCAGCAGAAAACCCCGCTTCCGTTTGCTAATTCTTACGCGAGGAAAGATTAATATTTGGGCAGGCTTTAGTTATACATTGCTAGCTTGATGTGGTGCATGAAAGAAATATGTAGCTGCTAACGCTGGCTTACTGAATCATAAAGGAATTCGCACCATCATGGTGCCATAACTATTATTGAAGATCCACGTGCCACAACCAAGATATGATTATTAGTAATGGAGCCATCTGATTTATTTTTTGACACTACGGGTTTCTCTAACGTATGCTTAAACCGAAGTACACAGGCCTATTATAGGTTTTTTTTTTTTTTTACGTCGAAGTGCGGCTTCCGTGGCCAGGTTTCAACGCATAACTCCCGGGACAGCAGCTGAGCCAAGTAATGACTGGGCTATGTTTTAAAAAATGCGTTTGCCGTTGTTTTAAACGTGCGAAGCGCCGAAGAAATCACCTCTTATACGCTTCTATTTTAAAAACGTATTGAAAACCAACACGTCAGAAGCATAAGAATGAAAATGAATGCAGAGCAAGTTCACCCGCGGTATTCAGCCATGTAGAGCCTGTGTAAATCCAAGTTTTGCTTTCCCGATCGCCGCAACCTTTTAAAATGAAACAAACGCGCTTGTGAGCAAATATAAAACAATATGTAACGTTCACCCTTTGGTTTCTTTCTTTCAGTTTGCAGGAGTAACAGCGGTCACAGGTAATTGGCCATCTGCTCGACATTTAGACGTGACGTCACATGGTGGGGCCAGCAACGGTGCGCAGTTTTTCCATGGAATGACGTCAGAGTTCCAGTGCGCAGTGAGATATGGTCTCGTCTTCAAGGACGTCATCGATTGCCGCCGACGTTCATTGTCAGCCAGTCTTCTAATACTGAAATACCTAACGACAGATGGCGACTCGGGCTCACCAGGCAAAGGAAACGAGGGTTGATTGATGATTTTATTGGTATGTGGTGTTTGGCGCCACAAAACCAGCATACTAATATGAGAGAGGCAATAGTGGAGGGCTCCAGAAATTTAGACCACCCACCGGGGGGGGGGGGGTCTTTAACGTGCACGCAAATCGGCGTCATACGGGCCAACAGCATTTTCGCTTCAATCGAAAATGCAGCCGCACAAGCCGAGATTCAATATCGCGAGCAGCGGGTGAGCAGCCGATTACCTTAGCCACTAAACCACCTCAGGGGGGGGGGGGGGGGGGGGCAAGAAGACGCGGTTCCGAAACGCAAACAATAGACACTGTTTGACGCTAAAAATGAAGGATACCTCTTCTCTGCCTACTTTATGAAAGCAGTAGCTATGCGCTTTGGTCTAGCGTCTGCCACGTAGCTTAAAATACTCCATGAAATAAGATTTCGTGCCGGACTGCGCCTTCGCTTAATGTTAGGCCGAAGCAAGATCACAGAGAATGTCGAGATTGGCATTACAAAAACACACATGCACTTACATAAAGAACTTGGGAAGCACCTGAGTAAGGTCCATTAACAAAGCTGCTAGAAAGTAAGGGTATAGTTGTATTTCGATGTGGGAGCACCTTTTACCAGTGTTTCCTTAGCGGAAAAAGTAGGGTTTGCAGCTTATTTACCTTTAAGGGGTTATCGTACCTCCCCCCTAAAGTTTATCGATTTAGCATGAGTATATAGTCTATCCATGCGCTTACAATGGGCGCACAAATATACATACAAAGTAATTGAACACTTGACCCCCCCCCCCCCAACATAAAAAGAGCCCTTGTTGTTAGGTCACACAGGAGTTCCATAAAATATTTATGCCAAACAATAAAGGCTAACGAAGCTCGTTCTCCCAATCAATAAGCAATTGTTCCATTTATAATGTGGTTACTTCGGGGCTGAACGCGATTGACAAAATTTCTCCGGAGCAGTCTTGCTTCAGAGTGCACTTTACGAACTTCGTATTAAATCATGTGTTAGTCAACGGATGCGATAATTGGTAAAACTGAGTTCCTTGCATATATATTTTTTGAACATACAACTATGAATGGCTTCAACTTTAATCCAAAGTTCGAAAGGAGCAAATGGCATAGCAGGTGATCAACTACGGAGATGTATCTTGCTGGTACTTCTGATGTCATGCTTAATCTTGGTATATTTACGTACAATCAGTCGTAAGATGAGAGTCTCAATGGGGTAGTAAAAAGCTTTCTAAAACTTTACCTACGTGTGTTCACAATTCTGGCCGTTGATTCAATAGTATACCGAGACATGTTTGTAGTCTGGGCTCACTGAATAGCAAAAAAGCACAATTTCGGTTTCCCAGCTCACGTTCCCCTCAACTGTACAGCTGACGTTACTTTAGGGCAGCCAATGAAAACCTCTGTCGTCGATAAAACATAGTGACGCAGCAATGTTTTTGTGCCTTAGTTGACCATGGTTCGTGACATCATACTGTTATATCAGGGTGCCGTCACGACCATAAAATATCATGACGACCCGCACACACAGCGCAGGATGGCCGACTTTCCCGAGCTACAGCGTCGTCTTCCAGAGCGTATTGGGGGTTTGGGCTTCGAGACGTCACCGACTCACCCATGCGTATGCGATATCGGCCATCGTCAGAGCAAGACAGTGGCAGCGGTGACGATTGTGAAGAAGCCTGTGCCCTGGAAGCACTCGTATCCACACCACGTGACACAACCTCCGTTTGCGGAATCCCCGACCACGAGTGTCCACTCTGTTCGCCCATAACTTCGGAACCATCGCGGTTAATAGTTCGCAGCCACGCTGATCTGCGCTGTGGCTCGCTGGGCAGCTTGTGAAGGCGAGCGCTATTTGGACTTTTATAAGTTGTGCGGCACTGGCTGGCGACGCACAGGCTGGCCATGGCGAGGTTGCAAGGAATGCAGAACAGACAGTAGAACACAACCCGACGCTACGAGAAGAAAGAAAAAGAAAACATTTACGCTGCACTGGCTGCACCAACCAAGCCAAGGCAAACAGTGGGAATGCAGGGATACACACGTCGCGGAGCCCGGATGTACCTGGAAACGAAGCCGAGCTGATCACTCGCTGTTATTTCACAGCTTGCTACTAAAAGCGTGAAAAGTGCTGGTTTGTAAGGATTTTTTTGCTTTTTTGCTTTTCTAGGTTGTTGTAACACAATTATTTTATTGGAAAATAAAGCCGATACTCTGTAACTTCTCATACTCTGACATTTCGCTAACGTCACATTTGGAGCATATAGCTGTTAACGGTACCACATGGTCGGCAGCGAGCCCAAAAAATACTGCGATTTCGAATGGGCACCAATAATTACAGACCGAATATTGTGCCGAAATACTTGGGAATCGGTCTGTCTAATCATTATTTGAGCAGGGAAAATCTCAACAGGGAAGTGTCATTTTTGTTTCAGCGCCC
The DNA here is from genome assembly GCA_013436015.1 of Rhipicephalus annulatus. Lineage (NCBI taxonomy): Eukaryota > Metazoa > Arthropoda > Arachnida > Ixodida > Ixodidae > Rhipicephalus > Rhipicephalus annulatus. The sequence continues at coordinate 7,436 of WOVY01009035.1, read as the reverse complement.
CTTTCAAACGAAATGAAATGCGATAAATCTGCAAAAAGTCGGACAATATCACAAATTACTTGACAGATAAAACTTAAAATATGTGCACTAATATTTGCAAAGTACTTCCTTGTTTGTTTGTTTTTTCGGCAAAGCAAACCTGTTGCATCTCGCTGAGCAGCACAAATCCGGAAGAATTAGAATAAGAAAAATAACCAGCATGGCCGAAAGAAAGAGCCACTTCTTCATGCCTTGTTGTTGATGCAATTCATTTCGTTTGATTTTAGTCGACTATCAGATTTGAAGTAACTTGAAAACTCAGGTGGTGAAAATTGCCGGTAGTAGAGTAATTGGTGTTCGATTGTCTTAAGAACAAAATAATTTTAAAGTGGGAAGAGACTTCGTACGTTTCTTTCTACTCTTGATGGCAGCAACGGCATGGAAAGACGAATTACATACAAAAAAACCTGATATCTTACAGGGAACACCAATCCGACACTTGGCTTAACCAAAGTTCGAAGTGCTATTATAGATATCATGTTGATCTGGTCATTGAATTCAATATTACGCTTGTTTTAGACAGAGCTATGGAAACGCATATACACCGGTGAAGGCTATAGGCTCTGCATACACAAAACATTTTAAATGCGAAGTCACTTCAGTGACTTTGAGCGTATCTATCTATCTATCTATCTATCTATCTATCTATCTATCTATCTATCTATCTAGCCGCTTACGTTTGGGTGCTCTCCTGGTCACCCCCTTAACTGGGCGTGAACCGAAATTAGCCTGGGAGGGTAAGATGGCTTGACGAGTATGACGCGCTGGTCAGAACATGAATAATGTCACCTTCCCGTCGCGTACGTCGTCAAAAACTTCCCGCCAGATTGATTGATTTGTGGAGTTTAACGTCCCAAAACCACCATTGATTATGAGAGACGCCGTAGTGGAGGGCTCCGGAAATTTTGACCACCTGGGGTCTTAACGTGCACCCAAATCTGAGCACACGGGCCTACAACATTTCCGCCTCCCGAAGTTGCACTTGTTCCTTGTTGATCACGAAGTAATCTTATTGTTGACGCGCTGAAAATGTTTTGTATAAATGGTGCACATGTTCGTCTGAGCGACGGCTAAAAAAACGAAGTGGTCGTCCATACATTCGATGAATAATCCATAAACTTGTTTACAGCTGCAATTGAAACTGAATTTATTGCCTCACAAATCGCACTAACGACCTCACATCATCAAAAAACCAAATAAACGATGAGTCAGTATCATGTTACTAATACAAAAGTGTTGTTTTTATGACCGTTATATTTCAAGTGACATGTTTTTCGATTAGATATTGTTCATAAATTGTTTGAATAAGTTTTTCAATAAAAATGCCTACTTGTTGTCCTTAGCCCATATTACAAATGCATGCATTATCTTTTTGCAGTCGTTTTTAACGATAACCTAGTTCATGATTTTGCTATTACTAAAATTGTTTGGTTGTGTGTTCTTATAATGGCAATGTATAATCTATATTATGTATGTCATTTTGTTATTCCGGCTTTTTCTTATGTTTTCCGTCATTATGGCTGTGTGTATAGAAATATCGCTTTCATATGCCCTCCCTGCTATAATCTCTGACGAGAATGGCAGTATTGTTAAATAAATGAAAATAAATAATTGTAGTAGGTTAGAAACAATTGTATCAACGACGCTATGCCACATTTTAAAACGTTTTTAAAAACGTTGTCATTCATTGCTCTTGCCATTCAAAAAAACGTAGCGGTATAGAACAGTTGCCGCCGCAGCAATGTGACGCTGCGGGTGACACCTCTGCCTTAACTCTACAAATCTCAAAACGTGTTTATCCTATGTTGTTTTTCGGTCACTTGAATGAGCACAAGACACACTACAACAATTTTAATAGCAGATAAGACTTTACCACTACAGCTTCCATGAAGTTTAATCGTGAAGAATCTTGAGGCTGCCATTCTACAATATTCTCATCTTATGTTGTTGTAGTACGTGGCATATACCCCAAATTTTTTTTTATGTTGCGGTATAAACATGTGCGTCTAATTAGGCGTGGTGGAACACACATAAAATAAAGAAATGGTGGCCACTATTCCTTTTTGTTCCAATGCACTTGTTAGGAGGCTCAAGTTATAAATCCACCAACTAGCCCCAAATTTCTACGTGTAATAGTTGTTGCAAAGCCTGAATTCAGGCCTTTCTTACGATGTCACATCAACAACAAGCCTCGATAAAGAAGTAAAGCTTGGGGTGCATTTTAGCTGAAAAAGGAAATCATTGATTACCATTTCGCTTAACCTATAATTCGGAATCACATTTGGGGTTCAAAAATCCCCGAGATGATTTTTAGAAAGGTGGCTTCCCCGCAATTAAGATGTTCTAACGGAGAAGCCAACTTCAATACTTCAAAAGTGTTGCTAGGTTAACAAGTTGGGTGAAAGCTGCCATGTACGACTTCAACGGAAATCGATAGTTTACAGCAATAACTTAGCATGACTAGTGATTGATTGATTTGGTGGGGTTTAACGTCCCAAAACCACCATATGAGTATGAGAGACGTCGTAGTGGAGGGCTCCGGAAATTTTGACCACCTGGGGTTCTTTAACGTGCACCCGAATCTGAGCACCACGGGCCTACGACATTTCCGCCTCCATCGGAAATGCAGCCGCAGCAGCCGGGATAGCATGACTAGTTCTAACTAAATATTACAAATAGTTTTATTCAGACGCCCTAGCCGAGGTATCACTTTCAAACATTTTTTCTGTTCAGGCAGGTACACGAGACAAAACTATGTACAGTGCACTCAAGAGGGAGATGTCGTATATTGTGTATGGCTTTTAGTAGCACAAGATACAGGCAGACCGTCGTGTGCACATACGCTATTTATCAACGATGTAAGGGCACAATGAAAATTTCTCCTATAATAGAAATCACGAGTGCATTTTGGTGGAACAGAACAATAGTCTCAAGGCACAATAACTTTATCGGCCTGTGCAAGCCGAAAGGTCAAGTCCATGAAGATGGCGAGATCATTTTTTTTTCGTTTATAGTGTGTCGCATCTTAAGGGCACGGCTAGTCCTTCATCCGCACACTCGTGTCTCGTGGTCAGGTAGGGGTGAATTCACGCACAAAATAAGAAAGCAATGCTCAAAAGTTGTTCAAAACAAACAAAGAATGCCTCAAATATTTAAACTACGAAATAAAAATAAAGAATTATTCACGACACTTTACCTAATATAGAAAAAAACAGTTCTTACACATCTAACTGATACCCCGCGCCACGCAAGAAAGGCCACCGTGACCTCGGAACGCGCGTGATTGCCGAAGTAATCACTGTGCTGCCCGTGCTACGCACTTCCTCAAGTTTTTCAGCAGTGGTTTGACATTATGCGCAGAATTTATAACTACAGCAAGACCTACTTAAGAACTATATTAGAGCTTGACTAAATACAGCATTAGCGTAGAATCGAGCGCTCCTATATTTAAAGCTTCGTTTTGTCCTTACGACGCTTAGGGAGTCTGTGTAAAATTACTGCCTTTCATAGCTTTTACTTTTTTTATATTTTTAACGGCGGCAAGTATCGCAAAATTTTCTGCCGTGAAGGTGCTTGTGTCAGGATGCATGAGCGCCGTCATTCGAAAAGGATAGACGGACCACTGCGCATCATACAGAAGTGTAAGACTTTGAAGCATCAGTAAAGAATTCAGGACAAGTGTATTTATGTTGCACTTCCATCAAGTATGTATGGATGCGTACAATGGGCGCGGTGTTTGTAACCTCTAAGAAAGACACATCACAGTCTATCGTCTGCGACTGCTACGGGTGGCCGGTACGCTGAGGGAGCCATCAAAAAGTGTTAAAGTGGCACACCGGTTTTCCTGAGCAAAGGCCCCTCACACGAAGCGAGTAGGATTTTCGCAACGAAGGCCGGTTGTAAAACAGTGTTGAACTCGATACATCAATATTAGTCGAATGTGTAGGGTGTTCTTTGTCTACATTCACTTTAAAATAATACAGGAAGGACATGTAAGATCTCTGAAGTTGCAACGACCACTCGTTTGATTCTACGTACAGGCTGTCTACAGGACTAGTGCGAAAGGCACCAGTAGAGAGCCGGATGCCTAAATGATGGACCGGGTCAACCATTTTCGAAGCGCTTGGTGTGGCAGGCTGATAGACAATCGCCCCATAATCTAAGCGCATGCGCATGAGGCTTCTATAGAGATTAATGAGCCATTTTTCTATCATTGCCCCCCGATGTCCGCGACAAAACCTTTAGTACATTCATAACTTCAGGCATTGTTTTTGAGATTTTTATTGTGGGGTACGAATGTCCACTTCAGGTCTAAAATTATGCCTAAAAACTTGTGTTCTTTTTAACAGCTAGTCGATGGCCATGAAGGTCAATAATCAGATCGGGAGGAGACATCTCTTTCTTGAAAATAAAATGCAAGTGCTTTTTGCGGGTTGAGGGTAAAACCATTTCTTCTGCCCATTTGGTAACTTTATTCAACAAAGCTGAAGCTGCCACTCGCACATTGCGAGATTATAGTATTTAAAAACCGATCGGAAACGTTGTCGATCTATGTGGAATAAACATATTGCGTGGAATGTAGGAATGCAGTGTATTCACTTTTACAATAAAAAGTGTGCAACTCGACACACCACTTTGCGGCACTCCAGTCTCCTGGACAAATATTCGTGACAAGACATTCCCCACTCAGACACGGAAAGTGCGGTTTGACATATAAGTTCCGATTATGGTCAGCATTTTACCTCGGACACCAAAGTGTGAGAGGTTCTCGCAGTATGCCAAAACTGCCTTGTCATGTCCTATGCCTTTTCTATATCTAGGAATACTGAAAGAAAAACTGTTTATTGAACGAAAGCGTCGCGGATTTGTGCCTCGATTCGTAGCGGGTGGTCAATGGTGGCTCTACCCTCACGAAATCCGCACTGGTGAGGATCGAGTAAATTTTTCGCTTCCAGATAATGTAAACGCCAGCTCTAAATCATCTTTTTCAAAAGTTTGCAAAGACAAATTGTTAGTGCGATTGGTCTGTAGCTGGCAACGGAGGATCGATCCTTGCCTTGCTTTAGAATCAGAATAACAATGACTTCTTTTCAGGCTGGTGGGATTCGTCAAGAAAACCAAATAGCATTATACAGAGAGAGACCTGTTTTTTTTTTTAGTTTGAGAGGGCAAGTGTTTTAGCATTTCATATACTACATGGTCCGGGCCTGGGGATGAGTTGTTACAGCAGTTTATCGACGCCTCTAACTCAGCTAACACGAAGGGTTGTTGTATTCTTCGTGTTTTGCAGATTTGCACTATAGCCTCTGTTTTTCGATTATTTTTTTTTTTGTATCGCTGGAACGATGTGGTGTAGTGGGACAAGCTGGGGATCTGTTCGAAGTGTGCGCCGAGGGTGTTCACCTGGTCTTCCAAGCTGCCGCCTTCTGTGTTTCCTAGGGCAAATGGATGAGATTGGCGTCCTGCTGCCTTTCCTACGATGTTCCATTGATTGATTTGCGAGGTTTAACGTCTCAAAACCACCATATGATTAATGAGAGACGCCGTAGTTGAGGGCTCCGAAAATTTCGACCACCTAGGTTTCTTTAACGTGCACCCAAATCTGAGCACACGGGCCTACAAACATTTCCGCCTCCATCGGAAATGCAGCCGCCGCAGCCGGGATTTGAACCCGCGTCCTGCGGGTCAGCTGCCGAGTACCTTAGCCACTAGACCACCGTGGCAGGGCTTCCTACCATGTTCCAGACTCTGGCCTCTTGTGTATATGAATTGATTCCCGATAAAAACTTATGCCAACTTTTCCTTCTCACCTGTCTACGCGTTCTTCTGCCTTGGGATTTGATATTCTAAAAATTGTGAAGGTTCTCGGCTGTCGGTAAGTTCCGAAGCAATCTTCATGCGTTATTTTGCTTTTTTCTAGCATTTCAACAATCATATTTTCACCAAGGCACGCACCGTTCGACGGACAGTCCACTTTGTGGAATAAATTTTGTGGCAGCATCAATGAAAAGTTTTGTTAAGTAGTCGACAGCTGCATTTAAGCTTGAGGCACACAAGTCACTCAAATTTAAAAGTGTATCTTTTTTAAGCTGTTTCATATCTGCTTTCTCAATCTGCCACTTAGGAACCTGTATAGAACATTCATTTCTTTTTGGTACGCACAGAACTACTGAAATGGTCTCTTCCTTAGGGATTCGCAATAACTTTCCAATTAAGTAGGCGAGTAAGAGTTGGGGATGCAATGCTGAGGTCTATAACCGACTACGTATGGTTTGCGAGGGAATAGTACTCTGTTTTTTTTTTCCTATTCAACAGACATGCACCGGAAGACAACAAAAAACCGTTCGATTAGGCGACCTCGCGCATCACTTGCGATAGAACCCCATAGACTGCTATGTGCGCTCAGGCCCCAAGAACAGGTAAGGCTCTGGCAGTTCATCTATTAAGGACTGTAATTCATGTTATCAAGGTGGTACTGAGGAGGTATGTAAAGGGGGCGGATGGGGACAAGTTTGTTCAAAAGAACTGCTCAAACAGCCACTGCTTTAAGGAATGTTTGTAGTAGTAGGTGTGTACATGCTACGCTTTGATATGGCCACGCCACCTGATGATGCCATTGTATCATCTCGATCCCTTTGAAAAATGATGTTGCTCCGTATAAAGTCTGCGTGTTTTGCTTTTCCAATTGGGTTTCTTGTACACACAGGACTTGTGGATTGAGCTTGTAGAGCAGTTCTTGTAGATAATCGAGGTTCGAAGAAGGCTTCGGATGTTCCATTGCAGTATTTGTGCCTGCATTATGAGCATAGGCTGGTGTTTTGTGTATTTAATAAGTTTAGTGTATTTTAGGGTTCAAGAGGCAGGACCATTGTCCGGCCCCGTTATTGGCTGTTTTTTGGTTTTCTTGGCAGAACAGGAGAAGCGCACTGGTGTTGCGGCCCCAGAGGCGCTGGTGTTGTTTCTACTGCCTAGTGAGAGGCACTGGAAGACCGCACGTCTGGGTCTTTAGTTCGAGTTTGTGGGCCTTGCCTGGTGTAACAAGGCCTTGGGAAAATGACGGCCCCCGGAGTCGCTGGTTCCTGTTTATGAGTTAACGGAGTAGCATCAACTACTGCCGCTTTGGAGGCAGCCGCCACAGTCATCGGCTCCCTCTGCGTGGGCCGGGCAAGGGGGGGAGGCTGGTGTGGCACTGCCCCCTGACGCGCCCCATTAGCGTAAGTTGGTCCCCAGAACGGTGAGCACCTCCACCAAGTTTGCCCGCAGGAGATGTTTTCCATCACTTTCATTATAATTATGTCTTTTTCCTGGATTCTCTCACAACGCTTGTGCCCGTGTCTCAGTATTTTCAATTTGTTTTCCTGGAATCCTGGGAGCTGCCGCTCCCACCTTCGCGGTGA
>WOVY01009034.1:0-10535 GCA_013436015.1 Rhipicephalus annulatus | reverse complement strand
TAGTAGTCCAAGTTATAGAAGAAATAAATCATACCATGCAAGAACAATCAATTGGAAGTCAAGAAATTTTAAAGGCTCTAAATACAATGAGAGAAATAACATATGAAGTAAAATCGGTTCTAATGAAATATTTAGAGGCAACAAAGAAATAATAAATACAGTTTCTTTTCTAGAAGAAATTAATATAACAGTTTCAAACTCAATGAAAGGATTAAAAGAAGAATCAAAAACTAATAGAAACAGTTGAAAGTATAAAGGCTTGTGGAACAACAAACTCAAATCACATTACAGAAATTAATATAAGTACAAATCAGTTTAAAACAAAATAGCTCAAATTAAAGGCAAAACTCATGAATAACAATACATTTTATGTCACAGATAAATATTTGAAAACATCTTTAATGCTTTTTCCAATTTTTGCTTATACAAAAAATTTCTTAGAAGGAATTTTAATATCAATTTGGATTTCAGTATGTATTCTCCTCCAGCAATAATTATCAAACAGGTGAAATAAAAAATCAAATATTAATGATTTATTTGCTAATATAGGAATATTTACCAGTTTAACTTATTTATTTATGTATTATTTAACCCCTATTCTTTATGATAATTTAAGATTCTCAATCCCTATTTTAATAGTCATAATAGTATCATTTCACAAAAATGAACCTTTTAAAAAGGTACAAGACCAATCAAGTATATTGAAATACTCAAAATTGCCAATAATAACATTCATATCGCTAAGCACAATAATTTCACTCTTTAGAGAAATACTTAGTACTGGTGAATTGCAGTTTTTTAATTTTAAACTATCAATAATTAAATATACCAATATAACAAAAACGCCAGCTTATAGTGCAAATGTTTTCTTAGTAGCATCTTTAATATTCCTCTTTATTAATATATTAATAAACATTGAAGAAAGGAACAAGAAATGATCAGTGAAATAAAAAAAGATTTAGAAAATAAAATTAGTAATACAATAAAAGAACTTGCACTCAAGCAAAACATTAAATTAGAGAAGATAAATGTAATAATGCAAAAACCTCCAAAAGTGAACTGGGAGATTTATCAATATTAATATTCGAATTTAGTAAAACGTTAGGACTTAGTGCATCAGTGATTAATGAAGAGATAATAAAAAGTCTTGGAAATAAATATGAGACTAAATCAATGGGACCTTATTTAAATATAAAATTTAACAAATAGAATATATAAAAAATACAATGATAAAAGTCAATGAAAAACAAGATAAATATGGAACAAATAATATACTTAAAAATAAAAGAATAATAATAGAATTTTCATCACCAATACAAACAAGCCATTACATATAGGACACCTTAGAAACAATATTATTGGAGAAAGTTTATCAAGAATAATAAAAGCCACTGGCGGACAAGTAACAAAAATAAATATGATAAACAATAGAGGCACACATATCTGCAAGTCCATGCTTGCTTACCAAAAATTTGGTAATAACACAACTCCTGAAATTTCAATAAAAAGGGAGATCATTTAATAGGTGATTTCTATGTAAAATACAATGAATATGCTAAAACCAATGACACAGCAGAAGAAGAAATACAACAGTTGCTATGTAAATGGGAAAAAAAGATGAAAATACTGTTCAACTTTGGCAAAAACTAAATAAATGGGCAATTGAAGGAATTAATGCAACCTATAAACTTACAAATATCAAATTTGATAAAATCTATCTTGAAAGTGAAATATTTAATATTGGACGAGAGATCGTACTAAAAGGCTTAGAAAAAGGTTTATGCTATAAGAGAAAGGATGGAGCAATATGTATAGATATACCTACAGAAAAAGATAAAATAAATGATCAAAAATTTAAACAAAAAGGTACTATTAAGAGCAAACGGAACATCTATCTATTTAACCCAAGATTTAGGAAATATAGTAGTTAGAAAAAATGAATTTAATTTCGATGAAATGATCTATGTAGTTGGAAGTGAGCAAATTCATCATTTTAAAAATTTATTTTTAATTGCAAACAAATTAGGAATTATAAAGGAAAATAATCTAATGCATTTATCATATGGAATGGTAAATCTACCTGAAGGCAAATGAAATCAAGAGAAGGTAATGTCATTGATGCTGATAATCTCATTCATGATCTAATTGAATTAACTATTTTAGAAATAAAAAAAGACATTTAGATGAAAAAGATTATCAAAACACGGCATTAAACATAACATTAGGAGCTATTCATTACTATCTATTAAAAAACAGCAATACATAAAGATATATTATTCCATAAAGAAGAAAGTTTATCATTTACCGGAAACTCAGGTCCATATATTCAGTATGTAGGAGCAAGGATTAATAGCATCTTGAAAAATATACAAAAATTAAACTTACCATCTAAAGAAAATATTCATTTTGAGGTTTTAGCAAATGAAAAAGGAATGGGAAATAGTTAAGATTATATCTGAACTTGAAGAACATATAATTAAAGCCTCAAAAGATCTTAATCCTTCAATAATAGCTAATTATTCTTACTCACTTGCAAAAAGCTCAGCACATACTATCAAGATATAAAAATCATAGATGAAAATAACCTTGAACTCACAAATGCAAGAATTTACTTATCAAAAGCTGTGCTACAAACAATAAAAAACTGTATGAATTTACTTAATATCCCCTATATAAAAAAAATGTAACTCTATATGTTTTCAAGCTCATAATCAAACACAATAATTATAGTTTTGCATAAAAAAAGCCACATACTTATTTTAAGCATCACAATCTTTATTAAACAATGTCATTATCTTGTATTATATTTCTCAAGTATATAATACCTTTTAAGCTTAAGAGTATTTGTAAGTTCCTCACCAACAACAAAAGCATCTTTTAATAAAATAAATTTAAACGATTCTCTCAAAATTTTTAAATCCAGATTTAGAATTAACTATATCTGAAATACATCTAGAATAAAGATCATTAACAGATTTATTAGATAATAAATCATCATGAGAAGAAAATGATATTCCATTGGAATTGGCCCATTTTTCAAGATTCTCAAAATTAGGTAAAATCACAGCTCCCAAAAATTTCTGATCTTGACCAACAACCATAATATTATTAATAAACAAAGACTTTGATAAAGCTCTCTCAATAGGTTCAGGCTCAACATTTTCACCACTCTTTAAAAACAATTGTATCTTTACTCCTACCAACAATTGAAATTTCATTGTTAATAGTTGCATAAACTAAATCGCCTGTCTTCAACCATCCATCTTTTGTTAAACTTCAGAGGTCATAGCTTCATCTTTAAAATAACCACTCATAACCTGAGGAGATCTTATCCAGAGTTCCCCCTTCTCACCAAAAGATAAATCATTCCCATCACTATCAACTATCCTATATTCAACATCTGGAAATAAAGGTCCCACAGTTTTTGCAACAGGAGACTTAAGACGTCTAACACTTAAACTGGACCTGTTTCTGTAAGACCATAACCTTCAAGCACTACAATACCTATAGCCTTAAAAAATAATCAACATACTCTAATAAAGCTCCACCACCAGAAACACCAATTCAAATCTTTTACCAAGTGCTTTTTTGATCTTTTTAAAGATCAAAATATCTCCTAAGCATTTAAAAGGAAATATTAAAATTAATCCAAAAAGACAAATAAATTTCACAAAAAATAAAACAAAAGAACTCTGCTTCTTATAAACAGGAACAAATCCTAAAAATCTCTCCTTAAGCTTTACATAAAAAGTTCCAATTTTTAAAAAATAAATTAAATAAAATTTTTTTAAAAAAAGACTCAGATATCTTTTAATAATACCAAGCCTTATTGCTTCCCAAATCCTTGGAACAGAAATAATTGCATGGGGATTTAGCGTTGCAAAATCTTTAAGTAAAATAGGTCCAATAGGCTTTGAATAAGCAATAGATATACCATGAAGAATAACTACATATTCACAAGCCCTTTCAAATGAATGCCAAAGAGGAAGGACAGATATCATTATTTTTCCAGGCAAAAGTATTGGTAAATAATCATAAACTCTATCTATTTGAAAGATAAAAGATTCATGGCGCAATACAACACCCTTTGGCAATCCTGTTGTTCCTGAAGTATATATTATAGTCGCAATATCTTTACTAGAACCTTTTTTAAGCTCAGACTCAAACACATTAGGATTATCTTTCAAGAAATCATAACCTACATTTAATAATTTGTTATAAGACATTATTGTAATATTTTCTAACTTATCCTCATAAAGCCTATCATCATCAACTACAATAATATATTTAACAAATTTAAGCTCATGTCTATTATCAATAATTTTTTTAAGCTGTTTATCATTTTCAACAAAAATAAAATAGATTCAGAATGATTAATAATGTATACTACTCTCATCCTTCAGATGAATCATTACCCTTTGGAACATCAATACCTCCTAAGCTAATACAGCCACATCAATAATTACCCACTCTCTTCTTGAATCAGAATACTAGCTACTTTATCTCCTTTTTTAAGTCCATAATGGTAAAAGCCCAGAACCAACATTCTTAACTTCATCCCAAAAACTAGAATATGTCTGCTTTTTAAATCCTTAGATTCACCTTCTCTATAAATAAAAATATCAAGATCACCATAAATTTTAACAGCTTCATTAAAACGTTTTGGTATAGTATCCAACATAAAAATTCCCCCTTAATTAATTTGATAAAAAAAGCAAAAACTAACAAAAATATATAAAAACTATGAAAAAAAATTGAATAATATATATTTTTATAATACATATATATATAAGACAAAATTTCCTCCAGCAAAGAACGTAAATAAACATCCAATAAACCATAATACAAATGTCCATAAGCAAAAATTAAGCTACTAAGACAAGATGCAATTAACGAAGTGATACCTACCTGCCTAAGTTTGGTAATAATAAAAGATCTAAAAAACAACTCTTCAACCCCGCCTGTAAAAAGCGAAGTAATAACCATTAAAAAAAAGCGCTCTCTTACTGCTTATACTCCATACAAACTTTGGTTTTAATGACTCTTCACTTCCCCAGAATTGAAATACTTCTGGAAAAAAATAAAAAAGCAAATATAAACAATAATTAATAGTAAAAAAATACAAATAAAAACTTTAACAAAAATTAAAAATGATTGCCAAACAAAAATGAACTTAAACTTTGGAATAAAAAACTCATCTCTAAAATTGTAAGAACTTGTTAATCTAGAAAAATGCAAAAATGAAAGAATTAAAACTGTACTAACATATCCAATAATAATAATGGTTTTACTAACATTCCAAAGGTCAACACTTAACTTACTAACACGCACTTAAACGAACAAATATAAAATGAACTAAAATAAGTTCTAAAAAAGCATATTTACAGAAGATTTACCGTTGTTTAATAATATCATAGTAAATTATAGATTATAAAATCTCATATTTCAACTTTATAATAAGTATTTAAAAATAAACTACTTAATCTTAATATATTTAAAAATAAATAAATATATACTTATATTTATTACAAAGAGAATCCTAATGATTTTATTATTTATCATAAAGCGCATTAAATCTATTAATAAGGATACTACTTAAGATTACATGTAATATATTTAAATATGATTTTAATATTAATTTTTTTAATTAAAAAAAAACATCAATCTAACACTAACATTCATAATTAGTACAATTATTCTAATCATCTTTGAAATTAGCCTAAATTTTAAAAGACTTGAAGATAATTTTTATCAGATAACAAAAATTACATATTTAACAAAATATTCAAATACCAAGCTGAATTAATAGACGGACTTGATCAAAAACATCAATTTATATTTAAAAATCGTTAAAGACCAATATCAAATCGGAGATATAGTAAAATCCAAAACAATCAAATTCAACTAGTTAAAAGACCACTATTTATAAAGATAAAGAAAAATATAATATAATAATAAATAACTTTTTAATACAACCAGTACCAAATACTGTCACTTTTCCAAGCAATTTTAACAAATAATAAATCAGGAAATAACCAAATATGAAAATAACTTATTTCAAAAAGCAGGTATATCACACATATTAGTAGTATCTGGTTTGCATTTTTATCTCATTTACATAATTTTTTTATTATTTACTTATATAATTAAAATGAAAATTTAATATCTAATTTTAAGCATAATATTATTCAATTATCTAATCTTAACAAACTTTTCACCATCTGCATTAAGGGCATTTATCATGATAGAAACACTTATAATCTATAAATTAACATACGGAAAAATTCATTTAATTAGTACATTATCAATTAGCTTTATAATAAATTCTATTATCTTACCAAACACACTAAATTCAATAAGTTTTAAATTATCCTATCTTTCAGTACTTGGAATATCAATCTCTCTTGCTATTAATAAAAGATATAAATTAAATAATATTACTTCTCCAATTCTGACAACCTTTATAATTCAAATTATAACAGCGCCTATTCTTTACACTAATAATCTTGATCTTCAACCAATTTCAATAATATCAAACCTGATAGTTACTCCAATCATGCTATTATTTCTAATAATAAAAATATTAAGTTTAGGAGCTTATTTAATAAATACAAATCTGTTTTTAATATTTGATCTAATAAACATCTATACATTCAAGGCAATAAAAGATACAGCCACTCTCTTTAGCAAATTTCCGATAATTCAAAATCACAATATAGGAATATTCTTAGTCCTAAGTATGTTAATGATACTTTATATAATCTACAAATTAGAAAAAGAAAGAAATACTAAAACCAAAGTTTTAAAACACTAAAGACATCAATATGCTATTATTTTAATATCTATGAATATAACTATAACAGCATAACAGCATAAAACTTGCTCTTAGAAATAAAATATAGCTCCACGAAAAATATGGGGTCAAAATTATCTAATTAACGAATCAATAAGAGAAACAATAGTAGATGCACTTGAAATAAAAGAAAATGAACAAATTTGGGAAATAGGACCAGGTCTTGGAGCAATGACAATTATATTACTTAAAAAAACAAATTTTTTAACAGTTTTTGAAATTGATCCTAAATACTCAGAAATCTTAAATGAACAATTTGGTAAATTTAAAAATTTTAAGCTAAAAAAAGGCGATTTCTTAAAAACATATAAACAAGAAGAAAGCCAAAATATTAATAAAATATTTTCAAATCTACCTTATAACATCTCATCAAAAGTAATATCAGTACTAATTGAAAATAAATTTTAAAAGACATGGTATTCACAGTACAAAAAGAACTAGCAGACAGAATGCTTTCAAAAGAGAAAAATAAAAATTATTCATCATTTACAGTATTAGTCCAATCACACTTTAACGTAATTAAAATAATGGATATAGATAAAAAAAATTTTTATCCAATACCTAAAGTACAATCAACAACTCTTAAAACTCATTCCTTGCAAAAAGAAATTAAAAATTTTAACGAATTTAACAAATTAGTTAGAACAGTCTTTACAAGTCGCAGAAAAAAACTTAAAAATACAATCATTAACTTTGTAAAGGATAAAAACATCCTTAAAGAAGATTTCTTCAAAAATTTTTTAGAAAAAAAGGACCTGAAGAGATATCTGTTAAGAGTTTATCTTAATTGCCAACAAACTAACTACTCCTCATTAAAGCACTTGTTAATACAATATCATCTACAGAACAACCTCTTGAAAGATCACTAACAGGATTTTGAAGACCTGCAAAAAAGGCCATAGGCTTTAGCAAAAGCTAATCTTTCAACAAGCTTATAACCAATATTACCAGACTCCTAAATTAGGAAAAATCAATATATTAGCAGAACCAGCAACTAAGAATCATACACTTTTTCTCAGCACACTTTTAATCAAAGCCGCATCAACTTGAAGTTCTCCATCAATTAGTAAATCTGTACACTTACTCCTAACAATCTTTAAAGCACTTCTCACCTTTTCGACCTCCACAGAATGAGCAGACCCCTTAGTAGAAAAACTTAAAAGAGCCACCTTGGTTGTAAAGCAAAAATATTTTTAAATGAATTGGCACTCTGTATTGCAATTTCTGCAAGCTGTACAGCATCAGGACTAATTATTACAGCACAATCAGCAAACATCAAAATTCCTTCATATCCAAAACAAGTTTTAATCTGACCAATATTATTCCCAGTATCTATAATCATAAAAGAAGACACAAATTTAGTATCTTGAAGTTAGGAATTACTCTAAAAATACTTTTTAGAACCTTAGCAGAAGGCGTTAAAGCACCACAAACGCAAGTTTTAATATCACCAAGTCTAACCATCATCATAGAAAAAACAATTTCATCTAAAAAGCTCTTCTTTAGCCCTCTTAAGAGTTAATTCTTTATCTTGTCGTAAACTATTACAATAATTATTCAAATATCTATCAAAACCCTCAAAAGAACTAGGATTTATAACTCTTACCATTGCCAAGATATCATCCCTAGCTCCTAGTTCTTTAATCTCTTAAAAATTTTATACTCACTACCAATAAGCACAACAAGTCCTGCTAAATTTTTCTTTAAAAGATCCACAGTTGCTTCCAAAATTCTACTATCACTACTTTCAGGAAAAACTATACTAGCACTATCTCCCTTTTCCATCACAATTCTCTTGCTCGACCAAATACATAATCTTTAAAATTAAAAGACCCCATTATAGCCCCCCCTATATAATATTCCTACTCATATACTAATAAAAACATAAATTTTACTAAACAAAATAAATTTATAAACTAGCATTAGTATTAAAATACGAATATAATACATCAAAAAAAGGAAAAATAAATTAAGTGAAAAAAAAGAACCTAATTACAGCTGCACTACCATATGTTAATAACATACCCCACCTTGGCAACTTAGTAC
The DNA here is from genome assembly GCA_013436015.1 of Rhipicephalus annulatus. NCBI lineage: Eukaryota > Metazoa > Arthropoda > Arachnida > Ixodida > Ixodidae > Rhipicephalus > Rhipicephalus annulatus. The sequence continues at coordinate 1,636 of WOVY01009034.1, read as the reverse complement.
AAGTTCTCTCAGCAGATGCTTTTGCAAGATATTCAAGAATGATGGGAATAGAAACTCTTATATATGTGGAACAGATGAATATGGTACAGCTACAGAAACTAAGGCATTAATAGAAAAAATTACCCCTGAAGAACTTTGTAATAAATATTATGAAATACACAAATCAATTTATGAATGGTTTAACATTAAATTTGACATCTTTGGACGTACAACTAATAAACACCACAAAAAAACCGTACAGGATTTATTTTTAAAACTAGAAGAAAATGGCTATATAACAGACAAAGAAAGTAAACAATTTTTTTGTCAGCAAGATCAAATATTTTTAGCAGACAGATACGTAACAGGAGAATGCCCAAATTGTAGTCATAATGCAAAAGGAGATCAATGTGAAAATTGCTCTAAATTATTAGCCTCAAACGAATTAATAAATCCAAAGTGTATAATTTGTCAAAATACACCTATTTTAAAAACAACAAAACATCTCTATCTTGATCTACCAAAAATAAAAAACAAACTTGAGCATTGGATAAATACAAGTTCACAAAATAAAAACTGGAACACCAATGCCATTCAAATGACAAATGCATTCTTAAGAGATGGTCTTAAACAACGAGCAATAACGAGAGACTTAAAATGGGGAATACCAGTACCAAAAAAGGAATATGATAATAAAGTATTTTATGTATGGTTTGATGCACCAATTGGATATATCTCAATTACAAAGAAATCTCAAAAGATTGGGAATCATGGTGGAAAAATAACGAAGATATAAACTTGGTACAATTTATTGGAAAAGACAATATTTTATTTCATACCATTATATTTCCCAGTGTAGAACTTGGCAGTCAAGAAAACTGGACAATGCCATGCCAGATAGCTTCAAGTGAATATCTTAATTATGAAAATCTAAAATTCTCAAAATCAGCAGGAACTGGAATATTTGGCAACGATGTCATTAGCACTGGAATACCAGCTGATGCTTGGAGATTTTACATATATTACAACAGACCTGAAAAATCTGACTTTCAATTTACATGGATCGATTTCATGGAGAGAATAAACAGCGAACTTATTGGAAATTTCTCGAACTTCATTAACCGAATATTAACCTTTTATAAAAAATTTTTTGGAGATAAAATAGACAAAATAGAGATAAAAGAAGACTTTTGGCAAGAAATTAATTTTAAATATGAAAGAATTTAATTTTTTTCAAAACACAGAACTAAAATCAGCGCTAAGAGAAATTCTTGATATCTCAAGAATAGGTATAAAATATTTCAAGACAAAGAACCATGGAAAACAAAAGACAATAAACCTAAAGAGACAAAAGAGCTTTTATTAAACCTAATATATTTAATAAAAGACTTATCAATTTTAATCTCACCTTTCATACCACATACAAGTGATAAAATAAGAAATTTTTTCGGAGCAGTTATGAAATTTCCAACAAGTTTTTAGGAATAAATTTAGGTCTAAATAAAATTTATAACACAGAATACTATTTTTAAAAATAGAAAAACAATTAACTAATAGTTTAAAATTAAAATATTCAGGAAGTAAAAACATGCAAGATCAACAGATAGAAAGTCCAACAAAATTATTTAGCGAACAAATATGCTTAAAAGTTGTAAAA
>WOVY01009032.1:0-11407 GCA_013436015.1 Rhipicephalus annulatus | reverse complement strand
TGTAGTAAACATCGAGAAAAGTAAATTTGTTTCGCACGCACTCATTGATTATTTTAATTTACGTGTACCTAAAACAACACAGTAGTAACTGCAGTCGAGGTAGTGTGGCGAATACATTATCGCATGCGGTTGATAACACAAATAAAAAGAACAGCACAACAAAAACAAGCCATGGTACAAAAGAAAAATAATGGAGCGCTAATATTGTTACTTGGAGGTACACGCGAAACTAGGCGTTTGAAGATATAACTACACAGCGCCGACGCGCAAGCCAAGATGGAGAACGAGTGCTGTGCCCTACACAAAAATTAGTCGTCTTTCTCCGCTCCTATGTAACCGCTTTTGTGGGACATTGTCTCATAACATGACCCCGGGTGCTGAAGCACCATCTCGGTGCTTTCTATGATGTTGCCGAGTGGTAACGCTTAAGGCGAGATACATGAAAAATGTCTGTAGACAGTGCATGGGAAGGAGGAAGAAGACTAGAGCGGGACTAGCTCGTAGGTCACATCTGTCACCTGGTGCAATACGCGGTAGGCTCCTGAGTAGCGGGAAAGCAGTTTTAAGAAAGTCCAAAGCACCTGGTCGGAGTCCACAATAGCACAAGAGAAACCGGAGTAAAGAAAACTTGGCAATGATGGGAGTTCTAACGCTGCCGCTGCTGATCTTGCGATGCTAAGAGGCACTTACGGGCAACTTCTCGTGCTTTTCGAGCTATGCGAATAGCATTGCGGGCGTACTCGGTCGCCGAGTCACCGGCTGTCGGAAAGATGGTGTCAAACGATCAAGTTGGATCACAGCCAAACGGGGGTTAAAAGGTGAAAAAACCAGCTGCATCGTAGCGTGAGGAATTATAGGCAAATGTAACGAAAGTCAATGCAACGTCACATTCCTGGTGGTCAGACGATACGTACATGGCAAGCATATCGATTAGGGTCCGATTGAATCGCTCAGCCACACCGTCAGTTGACGGGTGGCAGGCTGTCGTAAATTTATGTTTTGTCTCGCAGGAGCGAAGCAGGTCGTCAATAAATTGGGAAAAGAAATAGCGCCCACTATCTGTGAGGAGTTGGCGTTGTGCGCCATGATGAAGTATGACGTCGTGCAGGAGAAAATCGGCAACGTTCGTGGCACAGATACTTGGTAGAGCCTGTGGAATGGCGTACCGGGTTGTGTGATTCGTCGCAACAGCTATCCACTTATTCCCAGAAGTGGACGCAGGGAAAGGGCCTAGGAGGTCAAGACCAAGTCAAAAGAACGGATCAAAGGAAACGGCAAGTGGTTGGAGGAGTCCAGCAGGGCTAACCGAAGGTTTTTTTCGGCGTTGACACTGGTCGCATGAGGCGATGTAGCTGCGGACCGAGCGATAGAGACTGGGCCAGTAAAATCGAAGGCTGTACACGGTCATACAACCGAGACAGTCCGAGGTGACCGGCAGTGGGGGCGTCGTAGAGCTGGCCGATCACGCTCGCACGTAAATGGGAAGGTACCACAAGGAGCAGTTCGTTTCCATCAGGGCGGACGTTGTAACGGTACAATGTGCCATCCTTGAGCACGAACAGTTAAGTAGACGGATCGGGTGCCGCAGAATGAAGCTTCTCGATGATGTTACGTAAGGACAGGGTCTCGGCGCTGTTCCTCACGAATGTTGCGTAAAGCGGAGAGAGACAGGACACATGGCGCTTAATAGAACGCCTCAGGTGGGTCCACTAGATTCCGAGGTAAGCTGTCAGCGTCGTGGTGTAAGCGGCCAGATTTGTAGGACACCGAGTAGTTATTCTCTTGGAGTCGTAATGCCCATCGACCAAGGCGCCCAATGGGGTCCTTCAAGGATGCGAGCCAGCAAAGTGCGTGGTGATCGGTTGTGACGGTGAAATGTCGACCGTTAAATTAAGCTGAAATTTCGGTACTGCCCAAACAAGAGCAAGGCATTCCCTTTCGGTGATTGAATAATTCCTTTCCGCCTGCAAGAGGAGACGGCTGGCATAGGCGATAACACGGGCGCTGCCGCTTTGATGCTGGACCAAAAGAGCACCAATTTCGTGGCCACTGGCATTGGCGCGGACTTCTGTCAGGGGCGGCGTAGTCAAAATGGGCTAGAACAGGTGGTTCTGTTAGCAATGCATTAAGTGTAGAAAACGCTGTATCCTGCGCAGCAGCCCGTGATAATGAGAGATCTTTTCTCAGTACGTTTGTGAAAGAACGGGCTATTTCCACATTGTTGTTCACAAAACGTCGAAAGTACGAGCGCAGACCGAGAAAGCTGCCGACTTCCTTGGTTCAGGTGGGATTGAGGAAGTTCAGCACGGCTCGCACTTAATCGGGATCCGGGCGTACACCAGAAGAGTCGACAAGGTGGCCCAACGTGGTTAGTTGCTGGCGTGTGAAGTGGCATTTGACGAGTTCAATTGGAGACCGGCATTGCGAAAAACAGCCAGTATTGAGGATAGGCGGTCGAGGTGGGTCGCAAAAGTCGGAGAAACGATTATAACGTCGTCAAGGTAACAAAGACAAAATGGCCATTTGAACCCACGCAAAAGAGTGTCTATAATCCGCTCGAAGAGTGGCCGGAGCATCGCATAACCCCAAGGGCATGATCTTAAACTGGTAAAGACCATCGGGCGTGACAAAAGCGGTCTTTTCACACTCCATGTCGTCGTCAGCAAGTTCGCCAGTACCCTTATCTTGGATAAATGGACGAAAAATACTTAGCGCCGTGAAGACAATCCAGAGCGTCGTCTATGCTCGGTAGCGGGTAGACGTTCTCTTTAGTAATCTTGTTCAGATGTCGGTAGTCAACACTACATTCACCAAGTGTTGTTCTTTTTTTTGACAAGGAATACAGGAGAAGCCTATGGACTACATGATGTCTCAATTATCTCTCTGGCGAGCATTTTGTCGACTTCTGCTTGAATTATGTTGCGCTAGGTTGGAGTTACGTGGTATTGCCGTCGATGGACAGCGGAGTTGTCGCCGGTGTCATTGCGGTGCTTTAGAGCAGGGGTTTGAGCTACCGGACGATCACGAAAGTCAAGTACGTCCGAGTATGACTCATGAACGTGAAGGAGTGTGTCAGCTTGATGTGGCAAAAGGTCTGACACGCTCATTTTTTTAACGTCAGTAGACGGGCTTGCTTGCGACAATCGAACATGCGTGTAACTACAGTGTCCAGCATCGTTTGAAGACAGTGCTGAGATGATGCATTTGTCATAGGGAGTCAGCATGGCGAGGGCAATTCCACGCGGGAGCACTTGTGGACAAAGAGAAAAGTTGAGCACAGGAATCAAGGCATGGTTTGCACGTAACTGAATAACAGTGTGTGGTAAAGTAACACTGTGAGTCAAAAGAATGGATGTAATGGGCGCGAACACATAGCCGCCTTCGGATACAGGTGGTGAGGGCATTACGGTGATGCAGGTCACAGTTTGCGGTGACAAACGGGCATGCTCAGCAGAGCACATACGAGCTTGGGGTGGACTGGGCGGATCAATTGGACACGGTAGGTCAAGTTCCACAGTACCAACTGGCAGTCGATGAGGGCGGAATGAGTGGACAAAAAGTCAAGACCGAGGATCACATCTTTGTTGCAGTGAGAGAGAACAATGAAGAGAACTGAAGTTTGACGGCCGGCGATAGTGACGCGTGCAGTACAGACGTCAATACCAGAAGCTGTACCACCATCAGCAACACGAACACTGTGTGATGGGGCTGGAGTAAGGACTTTCTTTAAGCGGTCACGAATGTGCGAGCTCAGTCACAGAAATATGGGCGCCAGTGTTCACTAAGGTTTTAACAGATAAACCGTCCACTTCAAGGTCGATCAGTCTCTGATTGAATGGCAGCGTCAAAAGAGGAATTGGAGAGCAAGTCTTATCAGCATCGTCACCTCCAGGAGCTGCAGCCGTTAGTTTTTCCGAAGAACACCGCCGAGCAGAGGATGGGGACGGGGAATGGGGCGGCGGCGGAGACTGGGAAAATCTACGTCGAGGTGGAGGAGAGCGACTGTACTGGGCAGTGGTCGTAGTGGTCAGGTCGTAATTAGATTAGCCATCACGCCTTGGTAGTTCCTGGCCATAGCGATGGGCTGGTGAGTGGAGGTTGGAGAAGCTTGAGTTTGCCCGATACGGTGAAGTCCATGTGCTTCGGCAATGGCGGAAAATGTGCCCCACTCGTTCACATCGAAAGCAATTTGGCCTGTTGTCAGGCGTCCTCCACGCATTTGGGTCACGGTGACGTTGAGCAGGGCGGCGATATTGCTGTGGGTGGGTGGAGGTAGATGAACTGACAGCGTCGGGACAGTGCACAGAAGAGACCGTGTCAATAACCGTGTTTGCTAGTTCTTGGCGAACAACGGTTTGTATTAGCGAAATGGTCGGATGAGGATCACTCGGTGCTAGTGCTCTCAAGGGTGTGGGTGATATGGCCTCGATTTCGCGGCGTACAATTCTCGTGATCTCAGCGGGGTGTGAATTGGGCTGGGTCGCTATGCGAAGATTCTCGCGAGTTGACGTCGCAGCAGTGTTGGAAAGGCGCGTAAAGTGGTAGGCAATGCGACGGCTTTTAGCCTCTTGGAAGCGTTGGCACTCCGAGACATCTTGCACGGTAGAACAGCCTCTGCACACAAGGAGATTAAATGCATCACCTGCGATGTCCTTGAGCAGGTGCGCTACCATGTCTGCTTCAGCCATGGTTCGGTCAATTTTACGGCAATGGGTCAGCACATCTTGTATATACGCCAGGTAGCACTCCGTAGACGTCTGAACACGTGTGCCAAGTTCTTTCCTAGCGGCCTGCCTTACAGCCGGCACATTGGCCAAACAACTCGCGTAACTTGGTCTTGCATACGTCCCAGCTCGTGATCGCATCCACATTGTTAATAAACCATGCCTTGGCCGTTCCTTGCAAATAAAAGATAATGTTTGCCAGCATCAACGTTGGGTCCCACCTGTGGTGGGACCAAACCAAGCCACTCATTCACGTCCTCGCCTTTCGTTCCCAAAAAGTTGCCGGGATCGCGAGTGGAGTGGCCACGAGAAAAACAGGTGAGGTCGTCGCCGTTGATGCATTGGGTGCGGTAGTTTGCGAAGCGTTGCTGCCGGTGGACATGTTGGAAGCAGCGACTAGGCGTCCCCTGCGTAACTCCGTCGTGCGTTGTACCCCGCACCTCCACCGAATGTTACGTGAAGGTACGCGCGAATCAAGGCGTTTGAAGAAATATTTACACAGCGCCAACGCGCAAGCCAACGATAAAGCAAAAGTGCTGTGCCCTACACCAAAATTATGTCGTCTTTCTCCGAGCCTATCTAACCGCTCATGTGGGACATTGTCTCATCACAATGTGACTAGTGGCCCCGGCTCACATCAATTTTAATAAACTAGCCTCACAGTGCAAGAACTTAACAGTGTTGCGACTAGTTGATATTTTAGCCGGAATAAAGATTGTTATATTTGTTGATGGAGGACACATACAGAATGCCATAAATTTGTACAGCTCTGAGCACATCGTGTCAGAGTTACTGGACAAATCTGCATCAAACACCGATTCCCGCCAAATCTTGGTTTTTCACTGCGAATTCTCTTCGGAACGGGGTCCAAAGCTGTGAGTACTGTACTCTGCCCTCTGACATAGGAAATCATAGTTGTCGGCATAGTTCGTGGACTATTTATTTATGTCTACTGTAAAACAATGGTTTTTTCGCTATGATCTCCAGTTTGCCCCATCTTGTGCGAGCTGATTTCATTTTGTCCCTGTGAACTTAATTTCATTGCTCCATCTAAATTGTTGTAGTCCTCGGTTCTCTTCTCTTCCCTTAACCATTTTTGCTTTAACTGACCACCGGGTGCGGCGATGGCGTAGTGGTTAGAGCATCCACTTCGCATGCAAGAGGTCCGTAGTTCAAATCCCGGTGCCACGCAGTTCCCAACCGAATAAAAAAAATCCGTGCGTTGATGAAACTGCATTAAGAGGCCTGGAGTGCGGCCTCACCGGTCACCACCACCGGAACGCACTCCCTCACCAGAGAAGGATTGGCCACCCTGGTGCAGTATCTGGCCACTACCTCCCACATGCATACGTCAAATAACTCACGGCCCTCAGTCCCCAGCAGCTGCGAAGCAACTGACCACGGCGGCGGTCAGATCTGCAACGCAGCAGAGGGTGCTAAGAATCTCTGGATCCGGACAGGCCGCCATTCGAACCTGAACTTGGCAACGTTTAACGCTAGAACATTGTCTAGTGAGGGAACTCTAGCTGTACTATTCGAGGAGCTACGGGGTGTTAAATGGGATATAATAGGGCTCAGTGAGTATAGGAGGACAGATGAGGCCTATACGGTGCTACAGAATGGGCACGTCCTTTGGTATCGGGGCTTCGGCAGACAGACGAGAACTGGGAGTGGGGCTCCTAATTCACAGAAACATAGCTGGCAACATTGAGGTACACTATAGCATTAATGAAAGGGTGGTAGGTATCGTAATTAAACTGAATAAAAGATACAAGATGAAGGTAGTACAGGCTTACGCGAATAGATCCAGGCATGATGACGCTTCAGTTGAAAGCTTCTATGAAGACGTGGAATCGGCAATGAGTAAGGTAAAAACACAGTATACTATAGTGATGGGCGACTTTAATGCAAAGGTAGGGAAGAAGCAGGCTGGAGACCAGGCAGTTGGAGATTATGGCATCGGCAATAGAAACGCCAGAGGAGAGCTATTAGTAGAATTCGCAGAACGCAATAATTTACGGATTTTGAATACCTTCTACCGAAAACGAGAAAACCGCAAGTGGACATGGAGCCGCCCTAATGGCGAAAATAAGAACGAAATAGACTTTATAATGACTGCACACCCAGGAATCGTGCAGGATGTGGACGTGGTTGGCGAGGTACGATGCAGTGACCATAGAATGGTACGGTCCCGAATCCACCTAGACTTGAAGAAGGAACGACAGAAGCTGATACGCAAGAAGCCAGTTAATGAGCTAGCCCTGAGAGGTAAAGTACAGGAATTCAGAGTGTCGCTGCAGAACAGGTACTCGGCTCTTAGTGAGGAACCAACCTTAGCGTTGATAGAATGAATGATAATCTGACTAATATTCATTACGGAGTGTGCAGTGGAAGTTGGAGGCAGGGTATTTAGACAGGACACTTGCAAGCTTTCTTAGGAAACGAAGAACCCTAATTAAGAAGCGTCAAATCATGAAAGTGTCAAGTACAACAGACAAAATAGAACTGGCAGAGCTTTCGAAGTTGATTAATAGACGTAAGGTATGCGATGCGAGAAGGTATAAGCATGCAGAAAATTGAACACGCTCGGAAAAACGGAGGAAGCGTCAAAGCAGTTAAGAAAAAACTTTGGATAGGCAAACGTCAGATGTATGCACTAAGGGACAAAAAAGGCAAAATAACTACCAATATGAATAGGATTGTTAAAATAGCGGAGAGTTTTACAGAGATCTGTACAGTAGCCGAGACAACCGCGACCTTAATACTTTAAGGAACTAGCAGTAACCCAGATGACACCCCACCAGTAATGAATAGAAGAAGTCAGAAAAGCTTTGGAGAGCGTGCAAGAGGCAAAGCTTGCTGGTGAGGATCAGGTAACATCAGATCTGCTGAAAGATGGAGGACAGATTGTGTTAGAAAAAACTAGCCACCCTGTTTACGAGGTGTCTCCTGACGGGAAGAAGTACCGAGAGTCTTGGAAGAACAATAACATCATCTTGAATACAATACGAAAGGCGATGACAAGGACTTGAAGAATTACAGGCCGATCTAGCTTGCTCTCTGTAGTATACAAGCTATTTACAAAGGGTAATTGCCTAACAGAGTAAAAAAAAACATTAGAATTCAACTAAACCAAAGGAATCAAGCAGGATTTCGAACAGGCTGCTCAACAATTCGACCACATTCATACTATCAATCAGGTAATAGAGAAATGCTCAGAATATAACCAACCACAATACATAGCCTTCATAGATTACGAGAAGTCGTTTTGATGCAGTAGAAATATCAGCCGTCATGCAGAGACTGCGGAATCAGGGCGTCGATGAAGTATATATAAACATCCTGGAAGAAATGTGCAGGGGATCAACTGCTACCATAGTGCTTCATAAAGAAAGCAACAGAATACTAATCAAGAACGGTGTAAGGCAGAGGGACACAATCTCCCCAATGCTATTTACCACGTGCTTACAGGAGGTTTCCATAAGCCTAGAATGGGAAACAGTTACGGATAACGGGTTAATGAAGAGTACCTTAGTAACCTGCGCTTCGCCGATGACATTGCATTGCTGAGTAACTCTGGGGCGAATTGCAACTCATGATTACGGAGTTAGACAAGGAGAGCAGAAAGGTGGGTCTTAAAATTAATCTGCAGAAAACGAAAGTAATGTTCAACAACCTCGAAAGGGAGCAGCACTTCGAGATAGGTAATAGTGCACTTGAAGTTGTAAAAGACTATGTCTACTTAGGGCAGGTAATAACCGCGGAGCCTAACCACGAGATCGAAGTAACTAGAAGAATAAGAATGGGATTTAGCACATTCGGCAAGCACTCTCAAATTATGACAGGTAGATTGCCACTGTCCCTCAAGAGGAAGGTATATAACAGCTGTATCTTGCCGGTACTTAGCTACGGAGCAGAAACCTGGAGACTTACAAAGAGGGTTCAGCTTAAATTGAGGACGACGCAGCGAGCAATGGAAAGAAAATTGGTAGGTGTAACCTTAAGAGACAAGAAGAGAGCAGAGTGGATTAGGGACAAACGGGGTTAAGGATATCATAGCTGAAATAAAGAAGAGGAAATGGACATGGGCGGGCATGTAGCGCGTAGACAGGATAACCGCTGGTCATTAAGGGTAACTAACTGGATTCCCAGAGAAGGGAAGCGGGTTAGGGGGAGACAGAGGTTAGGTGGGCAGATGAGATTAAGAAGTTTGCGGGTATAAATTGGCAGCAGCAAGCACAGGACCGGGTTAACTGGCGGAACATGGGAGAGGCCTTTGTCTGCAGTGGACGTAGTCAGGCTGATGATGATGATGATGATGATGATGATTTATTTGTTCTACTGAGTGTTATCTGTCTGCACATCGTGCAGCCAAATTATAGGGGCAGCAGAGGCATCGTATTTTTCACAAGCATTGGTAACTAATCGGGAAGTTGTTATGTAGTTCATAATTAGCGTATTACAATAAACAGTTTCGTTGGAAGAGTCCTGGTGATTTCCGCATTATACCTTTTAGAGTGGGTCCTCACGTCCTGTTTCTGGGCCAAGTGAGGGCAAGTCTTTTTTTCTAATTCAAATTATAGGACATGTGTTGCTAAACCACATAAGGCTTAGGGCCTAAATGATGAAATGATGAGGAGGAAAAATCGTACTCACAAGACGAGAGCAGGCAAGGAGAATGGAAACAATATTGTATTTTGTACTTTATCGGCGTGTCTTTATCTCCAAGAAAATTAAGCTCAAGAACACTTACGCCGAACATGACCGGACAATACGCAACGTTGAACTGGCATATCATATTTTACACCACATTTGGGTATGGTTTATTTCTCTGCCTTTCTGAGGGTTTGCTTGTGACAATAACAACGCCTTCTGGGTAGGCAAAATACATTATAAATGCTTCAAAATACACTTTAGAAGCTTCACATTGCCCGTGCGCGTGGTTGATTTCCGTCTTTGGGCATCGCATCGCCGCTGTGGTGACGTGCAAACGTGTGCCAGCGCTACCTAACGGTTTCCTCTCAAGTCATTACGTACTAGCCGGAGCGTTCATCATACTTCCCTATTCTAGCCACTGTACCATCGTCTCACCTGCGCCACCCCTTCCATCTGACAGCGAGAAGAGAACACACAGCCGGTCAGTGCGCGGGCCTCGCGCGGCTCGAGAATCTCGCGGCATCGACATTGTGGACAGCGCAACGATGCTTGCCGCGCGACGGCACCAACGGGCGGGACGCCGTCGCGGCATGTTTCCCGCTAGTGTGCGCGTACCATTCCCAGCTGTCGCCGGCGTGGCGAGGGTTAGGAAAGCCGATGGCGTTCGCGTATGGCGACGTCTACACCGACAGGGCGTGAGCCGGGAAGCGTAACGCAAGCGTCATCAGTGGAAGACCAGCGACACTGACAAGGTGCGAGTCAAGAACACGGTTCGCGTTCGGGAATACAGTTGGTGCGCGGGTAACACCGACGAGTAGTTAGCCAAAGAAGCCGAGCGCAAGCGTCTTCAATGCATCCCACCTCACGTGTCCTGCGTTTCAAAGCAAACGTTTCCTCGTGTATACACAACGCCGAGTTTCGCTTCAAGCGTTCTTCGAGAAAGTAAAAGCCCGTTTCAACCAGGTCGATGACGCGTACGCACCACTGCTGCTTTGCAATCCATCAGGATTCTTAGGGGGATGATTCATACTTTCACTAACTAAAACAGGTGTTGTACTAGATGACTAGTGAGCGAGTTTCTTAAGAACAGTGAGCGGTGTGTTTAACACTTTACGAGCTGTAATTTTACCATAAAAGGAATTCAAATGAGCACAAGATATTGCGTTTTAGATAGTCTGACTGTACGAGATTCCATTGCGTGCGGTTCACGTGATACCAAAGCCAGCTGCAAGTAAAAAAGTGAAAACTCAGAAAACCTTGTAGAAACGAACGACAGGTAGGTCAACTAAACGAGAAAACCAGGTTGGGCGGCAGATGAAGGCACCGTCTCCGCTCAGGGGGGTCAGTGAACCCACAATTGACGGACTCTTTAACAACCACGTTAAAGGTTCACAAAGAGTGTTTAAAAGAGGCCACTGATACAACACATCGAAACATCTTAAGCGAATACTTCTCTGCAGCCGGTGCATAAGAAGGGTCAACGTCTTCCCTTCAAGCCCAATGACGCTTTGGCAGGCCTAATTGTATCACTATGTGCCTTTAACATTGTATTAAAGATTATTATTATAAAAAAGAACTGTTGGATGCGGAGCAGCTTCTGGGGAAGCTTCCTCCGGTTGGCGTAACGTGCCTTACAGCGATTGTGCGGCAACTGGCCCAAAAATTTCCACAACACGCCCGCACTCACGCCTGCGTTATTGGTTATGTGAGAAGCTGTCTCTCTCCTTTACACTCTCTCTACAATCGCGTGATTGTGTTGATTTGGTTAACATGATTCTGCAGACGCGCGCTAAACCAACGCTGTCGTACGTGGTGGGCGGTGAACCCACTTGGTGTGCTCCCACAAAAGTTCGGGAAGAGTAATAGCACCATACTCTAGTGAATGAATTCATGATGTGCTCAGGTTGCAAGGGCACGTTTGCATAGAGGAAGGTGTCCGTGATGAGTGAAACTTTATTTTGGCCTTCGCATAGTTTTGTTTTGCGGGGAAATGGTGCCATTTGTCTCCGACATCAAAGAACAACAAA
>WOVY01009031.1:0-19817 GCA_013436015.1 Rhipicephalus annulatus | reverse complement strand
GTTCGATGCTCTACCACTAAGCTACCACGACAGCCATCCACCGAGCCACTTTATTAGGTTTATATGAGAATATAAACGTGAAAGTGTCAGTCAGCGCCACCAGTAGCGATGAAGACGAATGTGGCACACTCTTTTGAGCCTGTCTGGCGTCACGTAGCACGTTAACTTAAGATGAGTGGGCAGCTGATCAATAGTTCCTCGTATACAACCTAAAGGCACTAAGTCTGCCGGTACGAGACACTCGTTAATGAATAACTAAAGAAGTGTATATCTAAGGGCTCGTTTTTCCTTATTTTTAACACAATATTGTCGCGGGTTATAAATTGCAGGGGGTTTATTTAAAAACACGGACAGTGCGACTTGTAGAGACGCTCTCAACGAAGGCCACTAAGATTATCGTATTCTTCACCCTGCTGCGCTCGCCTCTCGAGCAAATCTGCGTTCTTCGTTGTTGTCGCTATCTCGCCGCTAAATGCATCTATGCACGCGGCATTACCCTCCCGCCATAGTGAGCGTCGTTTCGACACTCAACAGGTAGAGATGCGGCCATCTAGTGTTCACATCACTGAGAGTGGTACAGTTTCATGCGGACCACATGCACTGTCTCAGGCAGATGCTGGCGACGTTTCGAACAGAAGGAAGCGTCGGGCACGACTTCGTACGTCACGTCGCTAAGACGGCGCAGAACCTTGTAGGGTCCGAAGTATCGGCGTAGAAGTTTCTCTGAGAGGCCTCGTCGTCGTGCAGGAAACCAAACCCAGACTCTATCTCCTGGTTGATAAATGACGAATTGATGGCGAAGGTTGTACCATTGGGCGTCAAGTTGCTGCTGGTTCATTATTCTGACGCGGGCAAGCTGCCTTACTTCTTCGGCGCGCTCAGTGAAGTCTGCGGCGTCTGTCTCTGAATCATTGCAAACGTAAGGCAGCATGGCGTCAAGCATTGTCGTAACTTCTCTGCCATGAATTAGTGCGAACGGCGTCATTTTTGTTGTTTCCTGGCGCGCCGTATTATACGCGAATGTGATGTTCGGCAATATTCGGTCCCAATTCTTGTGTTCTACGCCGACGTACATGCAAAGCATGTCAGCGATTGTCTTGTTATGTCTTTCTGTAAGCCCATTCGTTTGTGGGTGGTAAGCTGTCGTTTTCCTATGCGCTGTGCCACTGAGCGTAAGCACAGTGCGCAAAAGCTCGGCTGTAAACGCGGTACCTTTGTCTGTTATGACGACAGCTGGAGCACCATGTCTCAGAACAATGTTCTCAATGAAGAACTGGGCCGCTTCAGCTGCAGTGCCACTCGCGATTGCCTTGGTCTCCGCGTATCGGGTGAGGTAGTTCATCGCCACAATAACCCATTTGTTGCCACTGTCCGATGTTGGGAATGGGCCCAGCATATCCATTCCGATTTGAGAAAACGGGGTTTCTGGCACGGGCACAGGATGTAATAGTCGAGCGGGTTTGACAGGTGGTATCTTGCGCCGCTGACAGTCAATGCATGTACGGACGTAATGTTTAACCTCTGCTGGGATTCTTGGCCAGTAATATTTTTCTTTGATGCGTGTCAGTGTTCTTGTGAAACCGAGGTGGCCCGCAGTGGCTTCGTCATGGCAGGCTTGTAAAATTTCTCTGCGGATAGCTCCAGGAACTACCAGCAGATAGCTTCTGCCTGTTGATGAAAAGTTCTTTTTGTACAGAATTTCGTCCCGTAAACAGAATGACGATAAGTCCTCCGAAAACACTCTTGGTGCATTGGCGGCTCGTCCGTTCAGGAATTGTATAAGCGAGTTGAGCTCCCGATCTTCTTGTTGTTGCCGAGAAATGATAGCTGCATCAACTCCTAAAAAACCTGGGAAATCATCATCCTCTATAGCCGATGATTCAATCGGTGACCTTGACAAACAGTCGGCGTCTAAGTGTTGCCTTCCGGACATGTAAACTATGGTCATGTCGTACTCTTGGAGCCGTGAGCTCCATCGTGCTAAACGTCCAGATGGGTCTTTCATGTTGGTCAACCAACAAAGAGAGTGATGGTTGCTCACAACTTGGAAAGCGCGGCCATATAAGTACGGGCGGAACTTCGCAACTGCCCAAACGACGGCCAGACACTCCTTCTTCGTTGTTGAGTAGTTGGACTCAGCGCGTGTCAACGTTCTGCTAGCGTAGGCAACCACTCTCTCCACACCATCTTGGCATTGGACAAGAACAGCACCTAGGCCCACATTGCTGGCGTCTGTATGGATGGCTGCTGGTGCATTCTCGTCGAAGTGAGCGAGGACAGGTGGAGTTTGTAGATGCTGTCGCAGCTCGTTGAATGAAGCTTCTTGCTCTTCACTCCATACAAATGCGATGTCTTCCCTTGTAAGGCGGGTGAGTGGAGAGGCGATGTGTGTAAAGCCTGCTATAAATCGCCGGTAGTAGGCGCAGAGACCCAGAAAACGCCTGACTGCTTTCTTATGAACAGGCCTTGCGAACTTTGCGACGGCTGCTGTTTTATCTGGGTCAGGCTTCAAACCTTCGCGACTGATCAATTGTCCCAGAACTGGAGTTCTTCGAAGTCAAAATGGCATTTTTTCGGTTTGAGTGTGAGTCCAGCGGACCGTATGGCTTGAAGGAATGACAGTAGCCGCTTTAGATGCTCTTCAAACGTGGCCGAAAAAACGGTCACGTCGTCGAGGTACACAAGGTATGTTTTCCATTTCAGGCCGGGCAGAATGGTATCCATAAGTCTCTGAAACGTGGCTGGGGCTGAGCATAGACCGAAAGGGAGGACTTTGAATTCATAAAGCGCGTTTGGCGTCACGAAGGCAGCCTTTTCTCGGTCGCGCTCATCTACTTCTATTTGCCAGTATCCACTTTTAAGGTCCATTGACGAGAAGTAGCGCGCATGCCGTAGTCTGTCCAAAGAGTCATCGATTCGTGGTAATGAATAAACGTCTTTTTTTGTAACATGGTTCAGCTTACGATAGTCGATGCAGAAACGCAAGCTGCCGTCTTTCTTTTTCACGAGTACCACTGGCGATGCCCAAGGACTCTTTGATGGTTGGATTGCGTCATCCTCTAGCGTCTTCTTGACTTGCTGCTGGATTACCTCACATTCTTTCTGAGCGACGCGATATGGGTTCTGTCGGATCGGTCTTGCTGTGTCTTTCGTAATTATGTGATGCTTAGTCAGAGGCGCTCGACCCACTCGTGATGTCGATGAGAAGCAGTCCTTGAACTGGTCGAGCAGCTCCATAAGACGGCATCTTTCAGTCGGTGTTAGACTCGGACCGATATCAACTGGTGGTGTATGTGGAGGTGATTGAGCTGTGGCTTCCCCTTGCATTATAAGACAGTCGTGAGAGTAGTCGAGCTCTTCGAGGTACGCCACAGCCGTGCCTTTACCGATGTGCCGGCGCTCATTTGTGAAGTTGGTCAGAAGCACGTCTGCGCGCCCATCCACTAGCTGACGATACCGCGAGCGATGGCGATGCCTTGGTGAAAAAGAAGGTCAGTGATGCGTTCGGCTATGGCGTCTTCATTACAGTGCACGGCGCAACACACGGAAACAAAACTACAAGACAGTGGTGGCACGCAGACGTCGTCATCGTCCACACGTAACACCCTGGGTTCTTTGTCTGGATCAGTGGTCACAGACTTGTCAGCGGCGAACGTGATCACACCGTCGGGTATGTTGATCACAGCACCGTACTCTCTTAAGAAGTCCATTCCCAGAATCATAGGTTTGCAGCACTCCGGTAGGATCAGAAATGTGGCTACAAGAGCCGCATTCTCAATAGCCACATTTCCCTCAATAGCCACAAAACACGCCACATTTCCAGCAAAACAATTCATATGTACAACAAAGGTGATTATGAAGCAATCAATAATGAACTGCGAGATTTCCT
Organism: Rhipicephalus annulatus; assembly: GCA_013436015.1. Lineage (NCBI taxonomy): Eukaryota > Metazoa > Arthropoda > Arachnida > Ixodida > Ixodidae > Rhipicephalus > Rhipicephalus annulatus. The sequence goes on along the minus strand of WOVY01009031.1, from coordinate 15,928 downwards.
GCCTGAGTTTGAATCCAGTTTCGATTCCAGATCTCTTAAGCAACTGGTTAGTCTTTAGGGACAAAATATTCGAGTTAACTAATACATATATCCCAAAGATGAGCTTACCTGCTAATCAAAATAAACCATGGTTTTCGAAACTTTTAATAAGGCAGGAAAATAAAAAGAAACATCTCTTTCGTACTGCGAAACGTAATGGTACTGCGTGCGCATGGGAGAAGTACTATGCTGCAGAAGACGCATATTATGCTGCAATTCGAAGTGCAAAACAGACGTTTTATCGCATTGACTTACCTAAAATTCTAACAAATAACCCTAGAAAGTTCTGGGAAGTTATAAACCCGCAACCGCCGCGTGAAATAACGCTTACTGACCAATATGGTGAGGAAGTTAGCGACGGTGATTGTGCCGACGTTTTTAACATCGCGTTCTGCTCTGTGTTCGCAAAAGAAGCCGATTCGCCACTTCCCTCGCCACCTACTACGACGTTACCGATAATGACTCCAGTGGAATTTTCTGTTGCTGGAATTTCGTTCCTTATCGACAGACTTAAACTTTCATCTTCGGCTGGCGTTGACAACATTAACTCTAAACTGTTAAAAACACTAAACAAATTATTGCAGTGTATTTTTCGATGCTGTTTTCATTGTCGCTTAAAACAGAAATGCTGCCAGAAGACTGGAAAGTGGGAAAGGTCATTCCGGTCCACAAATCAGGTAACAAACAGTCACCCCTAAATTACCGCCCCATTTCACTAACCAGCGTCTCATGCAAAATCATGGAACACGTCATATACACTCACATAATAAACTTTCTGGATGCTAACAATTTCTTTCATTCTTCCCAGCATGGATTTCGTAAATCTTTATCTTGTGAAACACAACTAGCTATATTTACTCATGATTTGCACGCTAATCTTGACCGTAACTTCCAGACTGATGCAATCTTTCTAGACTTCGCTAAAGCTTTCGATAAGGTACCACACAAACGTCTGTTACTAAAACTTGCCCAGTTAAATCTGCACCCCAAAATTCTTGCATGGATTTCAGAATTTCTTGCTAACCGTTCCCAGTTTGTCGATATTAGAAATAAACATTCTAGCTCCCTCTCGGTAACATCGGGAGTCCCCTAAGATTCCGTCCTCGGACCCCTTCTGTTTCTAATATATATTAACGATTTACCCATGCATGTATCTTCTCATATCCGCATGTTTGCCGACGATTGTGTTCTATACCACAAAATTACTAACCCCTCTGATCAAACTGCACTTCAAAATGACCTTCATCGTGTACAGCAATGGTGCGACCTGTGGTTGATGGAGCTTAACCCCTTTAAATGCAAACTCGTTTCTTTTCAACGCCAGCATAATCCCTTGCATTTTTCTTACGTAATAGCTAACTCCACTCTTGAACAAATTAAATCCTATAAATACCTAGGCGTCACCTTATCCAGTGATCTTTCATGGCACACGCATATCACGAACGTCATATCATCAGCGAACCGAACTCTGGGTTTTTTGAAGCGTCATTTGCGTCATGCCCCACCTGACATCAAACTTCTCGCCTATAAATCTTTAATCCGAACTAAACTAGAATATGCAGCTCCCATATGGAGCCCGCACCAGGTATACTTGTTAAATGAATTAGAGTCTGTGCAAAACCGCGCCACTAGGTTCATACATTCTTCATATTCATATAACATAAGCATATCATCCCTTAAACGTGAAACTGGTCTTTCGAATCTTTCAGTGCGCCGCCGCATTACCAGTCTTTGTTTGCTACACAAGTTCTTTCACAGCCCTCTCAATTAAGCACACTACATCGTCCCACCGACGCGCATATCTCACCGCACTGCCCACGCGTTTCAAATTGCCCGTCCACATGCTCGCACTACTACTTTTAGATGCGGAAGCATCTTATACTCGCGCCTTTTAGTGCGCCGTCCGCGCCGTCCGCACCGCTTCTCGAACATTCGACAGCTGACGCGCGTGCATGCGCCGTCGCGCCGTCGCCCACCATCTGTGCCGCGCGCGCTTCTCCTTCGAGAACATTCGACAGCTGACAGCGCATGCGCCGTCGCGCCGTCGCCATCTGTGCCGCGCGCGCGCTTCTCCTTCGAGAACATTTGACAGCTGAGAGCGCATGCGCCGTCGCGCTATATATATACTCAAGGTCGGCGCTCGCTCGCTCAGTTGCCGCTCGTCCGTTGGTTTGTACGGCGCGTCGACGTCCGAAGTCGCCGTGAAATGAATGCCAACGAATCCACAAACAGAATGATTGACGTCCCTTCGACCAGCGCCGCCCTTTCGCATACGTGTCGTACGTGTTCACTCATTTAACACCCTCTCCTACAACCACATTAACCAATTTAGCCATCGACCCAAATAAGTCGCAATTTAACACCCCATTTCACAACCACGTTAACAAATTTAGCCATCGACCCAAGTAAGTCGCAATTTAACACCCCGTTAATCAATTATATGCTCCGCATCCTCCTCAGTGTTCCCTCGAGGGAAGCTTCGGGAATTTTTTTCTGCCTCTTTTTTCCCCCGTGTAGCAGTGGACTGGAATGGCCTTCCCTGTGACGTTCCAGCCATCACGTGTCCATCAACATTTAAAGAGAAGGTCACCACGCACATTTCCATTTGAAAACCTGTGTGCATTTACCTGTAACCCACCCCTTATGTAATACCCCCTACATGGGGGTCTTTAAGGTATTAAAGTGATGTGATGTGATGTGATGTGATGAGTGAGTCTTGCTGTACATTTTCCCGTGGGAGTCATTATCTGGCCTCCAGCACTTCGGATATAAGGGCCCGTCCATTCCATCCTGACTTTCTTGAAATCGTCTGCCAATCGTTCACTCATTATGGAGAAGTCTGCACCCGTATCGACTAAGGCCGTCACTTCAACGCCGTCAATCGTCACAGTGAGGTCGGCAGTCTCAGTTTTCTCGGCAAAGTCTTCATCGTCATCTCTCACGCGTTTCGGCAGCAGTGGGGTTTTTTCGGCAATTCGACGGCTTGCAACCTTCCCCCCAGAGGTCGCTGCTTTCAGTTTCCCCGCCGTGGGCTGGGAGACCGACCTCTGACGGCGTCAGCAAAACTACGGCGGCTTGGTGAAGCACAGCGAGCCGGTAATGATGACCGCGTCCGGAAGGTAGAAGAGCCTTCCCGCCTGCCAGCCTGGTCGTCGTCGATGGGGGCACGGCTTTCGTCGAGCTGTCGGCGCGTAGCTGTAGGTGCACTAGCACGTATTCAGCTCGGCGAAGTGGGCAAAAACGGCAATTGTGCCCTGGCTCTCCACAGTTATAGCAGAGTGGTCGACGATCCGCAGTGCGCCATATGTCGGTCTTCCGTATATAGGGTCGCCTGACAGAATCCTGCTGAGCCTAGGCTACCACAGGATACGGTTCGAGGTACTGCGGCGCTGGCATGGGCGTGGGTCGACGAACAGCGTCTGCATAGCTGTATCCATTCGGCTGGTACGATACTTCTGGAGCCAATGGAAGACGCATAGCGTCTGCATAGGTACATGAGTTTGGACGGTGCGGTGGAGCGGAATAATGCTGAGGAGAGGCAAACACTTGTCGAAGTTCATGGCGAACGATTTCAGCGACGGAGGCTACCGTGGACTCCTGCATCGGGGGCGCCTGTGACTGCAATGTGTATTTTGCGTTCTCCTTCGCGATCTCCTCACGCATGATCTGTCTAATCAGGTGGCGTAGAGAAAAGTCGTCGTTTTCGGTAAGTCCGCTGGCGCCTGCAGCTGCGCCGGTGGCCGGGCGATCAGACTGTCGGTACCGTTGCTGTAGCGCACGCTCTATTGCGGTGGCCTCCCTGGTGAACTCGTCCACTGTTTTCGGTGGATTGCGCACAAGACCAACAAATAGCTGCTCTTTGACGCCCCTCATGAGATGGCTTAGCTTTCGAGCCTCGGGCGTGTTGGGGTCTGCGCGGTGGCACAAACGCACCATATCCTCAGCAAACATGGCGACGCTTTCATGCAGCTGTTTGGGGCGTCCTTGAAGAAGGCGTTGTGCGTTTTCGCGTCGGTCCGCATTAACGAAGGTGTCAAGAAACCGACGACAAAACTCCTCCCATGTCGTCAAGGCTGCCTCCCGGTTTATAAACTACGTCTTCACGCCGTCTTCAAGGGCGAAGTATACGTGGAAGAGCTTTCCATCGAGACTCCAGTAGTTCGATTTAGCTACCCGTTTGAATTGCTCAAGCCAGTCTTGCGCATATTCGTTCGGCCGGCCATGAAATGGTTCAGGAATGCGCATATTCTGGACCGTCACCTGTGCAGGACTCCTTGCCATTTCTTGAGTAGGGGTGGTTGTCGGAAGTGTTGCTCCCTTTTAAAGGCCCGATTCTGGTTAAAGACCTTGAAGGCGACGGCTTGAGCGGTGCACAGGCGTCTCCACGCGTGGCTGTCCCGTACGGCTGGACTCGGGGCTTCTCACAGGGGTGCTGATCATGAGGTGGTAGTACCCAGCTCCTCCACCAGTGTCGCGGGTTACAAAAACAGGGGGTTTATTTAAAAACACGGGCAGTAGGACTTGTAGAGACGCTCTCAGAGAAGGCCGCTAAGATTATCGTCTTCTTCACTCTGCTGCGCTGCGCCTCTCGAGCAAATCCGTGTTCTTCGTTGTCGTCGCTATCTCGCCGCTAAACGCAGCTATGCACGCGGCAATATTAATGAGATCGAACAGACAATAATGCCAAGGAAAGTATACAGGAGGATATTAGACCGAATTGTAAAGTAAAATGAAAAAAAGTAGGTGCGAAGATAACTTGCCGTGGGCAGAATCCGCACCTGCGACCTTTTATAGGACGCGTTCGATACTCTACCACTGAGCTACCACGACAGCCATCCCCCCAGCCACATTAAAGGGTTTATATGAGAATTAAATGTGGGAGCGTCAGTCAGCGCCACCAGTAGGCATGGCGGAGAGTGTGGCACATTCTTTTGAGCCTATTTGGCGTCACGTAGCACGTCAGCTTATGATGAGTAGGCAGCTGACCAATAGTTCCTCGTATACAACCTAAAGGCACTAAGTCTGCCAGTACGAGACCCTCGTGAATGAATAAGGAAAGAAGTGTACACCTAAGGGCTCGTTCTTCCGTGTTTTTACACAGTATTAATGAGATATAACAGACAATTTTACCAAGGAATGTATAGGAAGAGATATTAAACGAAATTGTAATGTAAATATGAAGAAAAGTGGGTGAAAAGATAACTTGCCGTGGGCAGGATCCGAACCTGTGACCTTCGAATGACGCGTTCGAAGCTCCACGAATGAGCTACCACGAGAGCCATCCCCCAGCCCGTTTATAATGTTTATATGAGAATTATTTGGGGGAGTATCAGTCAGCGCCATCCGTAGCCATGGTGGCGAGCCTGGCACACTCTTTTGAGCCTGTTTGGCGTCACGTAGCACGTGAACTTGTTACGAGTGGGCAGCTGACCAATAGTTCCTTGTATACAACCTAAAGGCACTAAGTCTGCCAGTACGAGACCCTCGTGAATGAATAAGGAAAGAAGTGTACACCTAAGGGCTCGTTCTTCCGTGTTTTTACACAGTATTAATGAGATATAACAGACAGTATTACCAAGGAAAGTATAGAGAAGGATATTAGACCAAATTTTAATGTAAATATGAAGAAAAGTGGGCGAAAAAATAAATTGCCGTGGGCAGGATGCGAATCTGCGACCTTGTAATAACGCGTTCGATAGGTTACCACTGAGCTACCACGTCACCCATCCCTCCAGCAACTTTATAGGGTCTATATGAGATATTAACGTGGGAGTGTCAGTCAGCGCGAGCAGTAGCCATGGCGGTGAGTGTGGCGCACTCTATTGAGCCTGTTTGGCGTCACGTAGCACGTGAACTTGTGACGAGTGGGCAGCTGGCCAATAGTTTCTCGTATACAACATAAAAGCACTAAGTGTGCCAGTACGAGACCCTCGTTAATAAATAAGGAAAGAAGTGTATACCTAAGGGCTCGTTTTTCGGTGTTTTTACACAATAATGAGATCTAACAGACAATAATGCCAAGAAAACTTTAGGGGAAGAAATTAGGCCAAATAGTAATGTAAAATGAAGAAAAGTGGGTGAAAGTATAACTGGCCGTGGGCGGTATCCGAACCTGCGACCTTCGAATGACGCGTTCGATGCTCTACCAATGAGCTACCACGACAGCCATCCCCCAGCCCGTTTATAAGGTTTATATGAGAATTATTTGTGGGAGTATCAGTCAGCGCTATCCGTAGCCGTGGCGGAGAGTGTGGCACACTCTTTTGAGCCTATTTGGCGTCACGTAGCACGTCAGCTTATGATGAGTGGGCAGCTGACCAATAGTTCCTCGTATACAACCTAAAGGCACTAAGTCTGCCAGTACGAGACCCTCGTGAATGAATAAGGAAAGAAGTGTACACATAAGGGCTCGTCATTCCGTATTTTTACACAATATAATGACATATAACAGACAATACTGCCAAGGAAAGTATAGAAGAGAATATTAGACCAAATTTTAATGTAAATATGAAGAAAATTGGGTGAAAAGATAACTTGCCATGGGCAGAGTCCAAACCTGCGACCTTCGAATGACGCGTTCGACGCTCTACCAATGAGCTACCATGGCAGCCATCCCCCAGCCCCTTTATAAGGTTTATATGAGAATTATTTGTGGGAGCATCAGTCAGCGCCACCAGTAGCCATGGGGACGAGTCTAGCACACTCTTCTGAGCTTGTTTGGCCTCACGTAGCACGTGAACTTGTTACGAGTGGGCAGCTGACCCATGCACCGTCGTATACAACCTAAAGGCACTAAGTCTGCCAGTACGAGAGCTTCGTTATTGAATAAGGGGAGAAGTGTATACCTAAGGGCTCGTCATTCCGTATTTTTACACAATATATTGAGATATAACAGACAATACTGCCAAGGAAAGTATAGAAGAGGATATTAGACCAAACTTTATAGTAAATATGAAGAAAATTGGGTGAAAAGATCACTTGCCGTGTCAGGATCCAAACCTGCGAGCTTCGAATGACGCGTTCGATGCGCTACCACTGAGCTACCACGACAGCCATACCCCAGCCGCTTTATAAGGTTTATATAAGAATTATTTGTGGGAGTGTCAGTCAGCGCCAGCAGTAGCTATGGCGGCGAGCGTGGCACACTCTTTTAGCCTGTTTGGCGTCACGTAGCACGTGAACTTGTTACGAGGTGGCAGCTGACGAATTGTCCCTCGTATACAATCTAAAGGCACTAAGTGTGCCACTACGAGACCCCGTTAATGAATAAGGAAAGAAGTGTATACCTAAGGGCTCGTTTTTCCGTGTTTTTACACAATAATGAGATCTAACAGACAATAACGCCAAGGAAACTTTAGGGGAAGAAATTGGACCAAATAGTAATGTAAAATGAAGAAAGTTGGTGAAAATATAACTGGCTGTGGGCGGGATCTGAGCCTGCGACCTTGGAATGACGCGTTCGATGCTCTAACCCTGAGCTACAACGACAGCCATCCACCCAGCCACTTTATTAGGTTTCTATGAAAATTAAGCGTGAAAGTGTCAATGAGCACCACCAGTAGCCATGACAGCGAGAGTGGCACACTCTTTTGAGCCTGTTTGGCGTCACGTAGCACGTCAACCTATGATGAGTGGGCAGGTGACCAATAGTCCCTCGTATACAACCTAAAGGCACTAAGTCTGCCTACGAGACCCTTGATATTGAATTAGGGAAGAAGTGTATACCTATTGGCTCGTTTTTCCTTGTTTCTACACAGTATAATGAGATCTAACAGACAAAAATGCCAAGGAAAGTATTGGGAAAGATATTTAAACAAATTGTAAAGTAAAATGATGAAAAGTGGGTGAAAAGATAACTTGCCATGGGCAGAGTCCGAACCTGCGACCTTCGAATGACGCGTTCAATGCTCTACCAATGAGCTACCACGGCAGCCATCCCCCAGCCCCTTTATAAGGTTTATATGAGAATTATTTGTGGGAGCGTCAGTCAGCGCCACCAAAAGCCATGGGGGCGAGTCTGGCACACTCTTTTGAGCTTGTTTGGCGTCACGTAGCACGTGAACTTGTTACGAGTGGGCAGCTCACCCATGGTCCGTCGTATACAACCTAAATGCACTAAGTCTGCCAGTACGAGACCCTTGTAATGAAAAAGGAAAGAAGTGTACACCTAGGGGCTCGTTTTTCTTTGTTTCCACACAATATTATTGAGATATATGAAACGATATTACCAAGGAAAGTATAGGGGAAGATAATAAACTAAATTTAAATGTAAATATGTACGGCTGCATTTCTGATGGAGGCGGAAATGTTGTAGGCCCGTGTGCTCAGATGTGGGTGCACGTTAAAAAACCCCAGGTTGTAAAAGTTTCTGGAGCCCTCCACTACGGCGTCTCTCATATTCATATGGTGGTTTTGGGACGTTAAACACCACATAATCAATCAATCAATGTATATATCAAGAAAAGTGGGTGAAAAGATAACTTGCCGTGGGCAGGATCCGAACCTGCGACCTTCGAATGGAGCGTTCGATGCTCTACCTTTGAGCTACTAGGACAGCCATCCCCCAGCCACTTTGTAAGCTTTATATGAGAATAAAACGTGGAAGTGTCTCTCAGCGCCGCCAGTAGCCATGGCGGCGAGTGTGGGATACTCTTTTAAGCCTGTTTGGCGTCACGTAGCACGTGAACTTGTTACGCGTGGGCAGTTGACCTATAGTCCCTCGTATTCAACCTAAAGGCACTAAGTCTGCAGTAGGAGACCCTCGTTAATGAATTAGGAAAAAAGTGTACACATAAGGGCTCGTTCTTCTATGTTTTTACACAATATTATTGAGATATAAGAGACAATTTTACCAAGGAATGTAAAGGGGAAGATATTAGACCAAGTTATATTGTAAATATGAAGAAAAGAGGGTGAAAAGATAACTTGGCGTGGGCAAGATCCAAACCTGCGACCTTTTAACGGACGCATTTGATGCTCTACCACTGAGCTACCACGACAGCCAACCCCCCAGCCCCTTTATAAGGTTTATATGAGAATTAATTGTGGGAGTGTCAGTGAGTGCCACCAGTAGCCATGGCGGCGAGTCTGGTACACTCTTTTGAGTCTGTTTGGCATCACGTAGCACGTGAACTTGTTACGAGTGGCAGCTGACCAATGGTCCTTCGTATACAACCTAAAGGCACTAAGCCTGGCAGTACGTGACCCTTGTTATTGAAAAAGGAAAGAATTGTATACCTATGGGCTCGTCTTCCCGTATTTTTACACAATAATAATGAGATATGACAGACAATATTACCAAGGAATGAATAGGGGAAGATATTAAACCAAATTGTAATGTAAATATGAACGGCTGCATTTCTGATGGAGGCGGAAATGTTGTAGGCCCGTGTGCTCAGATTTGGGTGCACGTTAAAAAACCCCAGGTGGTAAACATTATCGGAGCACTCCACTACGGCGTCTCTCATAATCATATGGTGTTTTTGCGACGTTAAACACCACATATCAATGAATCAATCAGTCAATGTATATATGAAGAAAAGTGGGTGAAAAGATAACTTGCCGTGGGCAGGAGTCGAACCTGCGACCTTCGAATGAAGCGTTCGATGCTCTACCTTTGAACTACCAGGACAGGCATCCCCCCAGCCACATTATAAGCTTTATATGAGAATTGAGAATTCGCATTGAGCGAAGTCACGTTGCTGTGTACATCCGTAAAGAACTCACGTTCTTCTAAGAGCAGAGTCTCACAATGGAAATCACTACGTGTGTCTATATGTTAAAAAGAAGAAGTTGTCGTTTACGCTGATAGGCGCATATATAGCGCCCACAGGTCGACTAGATCAACAGATATTAAATGGTATATTTCCAACGACTCCAGCACCTTGGATATTAATGGGTGACTTCAACGCCCATCATCCATTGTGGGGAAGCATCAGGACAAATCGAAAAGGCACGGACCTAGTTGATCTTGCATCAGAGCACGGGCTTCAGGTGCTGAACGATGGCAGCCCTTCTTACCTCCTAGGAGTAACTTACAGCAGTTGCCTGGACTTGACATTAGTGTCGCATAGCATTGTCACGAAAGTCCAATGGTTCACAGATATTGAAACACATGGCAGTGACCATATCCCCACTTACGTGACAGTCAGAGGTTTGGACGACTCTCCTTCCCCTGGACATTCAAGGCTTATTGACTGGGAAGAGTTTCAGATATCAGTGGAGAGCAAGTGCATGTACGAACCACCGGAATCCATAGAAGAAGTGATTAGTTGTGCAATGGAGACTTCCATGAAGATATGTTCGAAAGAATTGAGACGCACGGCACTCGGCCAAGAGTTGGACCAACTTCGAGCGGTCTGCCGACGTGCATAAAGACGATACAGACGAACGAAATCTATCTCTACCTCAGAGAATCCAGACGCATTCAGAAAAAAATCCAGCGTCGAATGCACAAACTTCATGAACAACGGTGGAAGAATTTTTGTGACTCGCTAGACCCTCGAAAGCCCTTGTCTACCGTATGGAGGACTCTTCGAGGTATTCACTCGCATCCGCAACAGCGTCTCCCCTTCGTCGCTCGGGCGCTACATCAACGTCGCTCACAGCTTGATGGTTCTGGGGAATTTTGTGCAAAAATCGCCGGCGACATTTCTATACCAATCGATCTATTGCCACAGGATGTTCCAGTCGCACGAGATCAGCAAATGAAGGTTGCATTCACCGTGGAAGAACTTCATGCGGCATTGAACACATGCAGACTCTCATCGTCCCCAGGTCCGGATGGAGTGACCTATACTGCCCTACATCACCTAGGCCCGAAGGCACAGCGCTGTCTCCTGGACATTTTCAATCAGTCTTAGCATGATGGAATGGTGCCTGATGAGTGGAAGTGTAGTCGCCTGGTGCCTTTGCTGAAGCCCGGAAAGTCTCCATACGATTTGGCATCATATCGGCCTATAGCACTAGCAAGCTGCGTTGGCAAGGTCATGGAGAAAATGCTGCTTACACGCATGGAATGGTACCTAGAACACTATAACATCTATCCTGGTGCTATGGCTGGTTTTCAACGAGGTCGGTCCTCAGTTGATAGCGTTATTGACTTAGTGACCTCTGTTCAGCACCAGAAAGCTCAGAAGCGGCTGTCGGTAGCTCTGTTTTTAGACGTGAAGGGTGCCTATGACAACGTGACCCACGAGGCTGTTCTCAATGCTCTTGAAGCAGCTGAACTTGGAGGTCGTGTCTTTCGATGGGTAAGAAGCTACTTTACAAAGAGATCCATGTTCGTTTCAACTGAAGATGGGTCTACGAATAAATATTTCACAAGTCGTGGGGTTTCACAAGGCGGTGTTTTGAGTCCAACACTTTCCAACCTGGTTCTCGTGGGGCTCACCAAAACGCTGCCACAGACGGCTTATATATATCTCTACGCTGACAATATCTGCATTTGGGCGTCCGGCGTGACACGGCCTCAAGTGCGCGTAAAAATACAGAAAGCGGCAACAATGACATCGACATACCTTCGCCAGCAAGGTTTGACTATCACCACAGAAAAATGCGCAGCGGTGGCGTTTACACGCAAACCAATGTCTTTTTACTCATTGTGCATCGATGGCAGATCAATCCCATATAGGAGCACTCATGACTATTAGGCGTCATCGTAGATCGTGACCTAACTTGGAGCCCGCATGTCACATACCTGAAGAAAAAGCTAATTGGCATTGAGAATGTATTCAAGTTCGTCGCCGGGAAACATGGGGCCCATCCGTGCACTCCATGTTGCAGCTTTATGCAGCCCTCTTTCTCGGAACTCTCCGGTACAGCCTTTTTGTCCTGTCCAACACGTGCAAGACTAATATCCGTGCACTGCAAAGTGTACAAGCCCAAGCACTTCGGACATGCCTAGGCCTTCCAAGATGCTCATCGACAGTGTCATTTATTGTTATTGCACAAGAACAACCGGTCACAACGCACATCTTTGTCGATACGCTGAGAGCGCACATTCGGCATTCATCACGGCTACCGTCACATCATTTAGCGTGTTCGACAGCTCGGAGGCCCCATTCCTCGTACGGCGGTATCGTGACAAAGTATCACGACATACTACCGCCTGGCTTCAAACTTGCGTTGCATCCAGCAACTGCGCCATGGAGTCTTCGTCAACCTGACGTGCGCTTATCAGTTCCGGAATCTTTAGGAAGGCAAGCATGTCAACGCTAGCCCTGAAGCAATTGCTTTGCGGCTGTTGGACGAAAGGTACGACCGCATACATGTTTACACCGATGGCCCCAGTAACTCCAAAAAGCTCCACAGGAGCAGTGGTTGTTCCATCTGAAAATGTGTTGCTTCAGTACAAGTTTTCTCACACCACGACGTCGACAGCAACAGAGCTCGCAGCATTTTAAGGTGCAGTAAAGTACATTCTTCACCAGCAACCAAACCAATGGGCCATCTTTTGTGACTCCAGGTCAGCCTTGCAGTCACTACGGTTTGTTATGCAGCACGGGTTGCATGAACAGTCAGTATATCAGATAAGGCACGACTACCACGAAGCGCTCACGGAAGGTCACGATATTGTATTTCAGTGGTTGCCGAGTCATTGCGGAATCGTCGGCAATGATCGTGCGGATGAAGCTGCTCGATCGGCTCATGACCAAGACCAGCGCACGCCATACCACTCTTGAGAACGGACGCTGCAAGGCTACTACAATCACTTGCTCGCCGTATATATCTCCTACAATGGAATACGCACGGTTTCTCCAACACGCACCTGTATTCAATCGACCCAAACTTGCAACTTCGTTTGCCTTCCGGGCTCCCACGATGCGCTGATACTTTACTGTGTCACATGAGGTTAAGCGTGGCACTTACGAATTTTTGATCTCGTCTACTTGGAATGACGAGCACTTCGGCATGCAACATCTGGTCCTGCGAGGAAACGCTTGAGCACATTCTATGTCATTGCCCAGTATACCAGACCGAACAACGTATTATGGAAGCCAAGCTCTGTCAGCTGGATTCACGGCCGCTTACAGAAGAGAAGATGCTGGGACCTTGGCCGACGGCTTCCCATACGCGCAAAGCCACGAAATCCCTCTTGTGCTTTTTAAGGACCACCAAACTTCACGACTGCTTGTGAAAGAACTGTGCGAGGCCGCGCTGTGTAGTCTCGAGCTGACTATTTATGCTTCTCTTTCTTTCTCATCTTCTTTATGTCTGTTTCCGTTCTATTATTCCCCTTTTCTCCAACCCAAAGTGTAGGGTAGCCAACCGAGCCAAGCTTGGTTAACCTCTCTGCCTTTCCTCTCTATTTATCTCTCTCTCTCTTATATGAGAATAAAACGTTGAAGTGTCTGTCAGCGCCACCAGTAGCCATGGCGGCGAGTGTGGCACACTCTTTCAAGACTGTTTGGCGTCAAATAGCACGTGAACTTGTTACGCGTGGGCAGTTGACCAATAGTCTCTCGTATTCAACCTAAAGGCACTACGTCTGCCAGTACGAGACCCTCGTTAAATATTAAGGAAAGAAGGGCTCGTTCTTTCGTGCTTTTACACAATAATATTAGTTATAGGAGACAATTTTACCAAGGAATGCGTAGGGGAAGATATTAGACAAAGTTATAACGTATATATGAAGGAAAATGGGTGAAAAGATAGCTTTCCGTGGGCAGCATCCAAACCTGCGACCTTTTAAACGTGGGAGTGTCAGTCAGCGCCACCAGTAGCCATGGCGGCGTGAGTGGCACACTGTTTTGAGTCTGTTTGGCGTCACGTCGGCCGTGAACTTGTTATGAGTGGGCAGCTGACAAATAGTCCCTCGTATACAACCTAAAGGCACTAAGTCTGCCAGTACGAGACCCTCGTTATTGAATAAGGAAAAACGTGTTACCTAAGGGCTTGTTATTCCGTGTTTTTACACAATAATAATAAGATATAACAGACAATATTACCAAGGAAAGCATAGGGGAAGATATTAGACCAAGTTATAATGTAAATATGAAGAAAAGTGGGCGAAAAGATAACTTGTTGTGGGCGGGATCCGAACCTCCGACCTTCGAATGACGCGTTTGGTGCTCGACCAATGTGCTACCACGACAGCCATCCCCCAGCCCCTTTATAAGGTTTATATGAGAATTAGTTGTGAGAGTGTCAGTCAGCGCCACCAGTAGCCATGGCGGCGAGTGTGGCACACTTTTTTGAGCCGTTTGGCGTAACGTAGCATGGAAACTTGTTACCAGTGGGCAGCTGAACCAATAGTCCCTCGTATACAACGTAAGGCGCTAAGTCTGCCAGTACGAGACCCTCGTTATTGAATAAGGGAAGAAGTGTATACCTAAGGGCTCGTCTCTTCCGTATTTTACACAATAATATTTGAGATGTAGCACACAATAATACCAAGGAAAGTATAGAGGAGGATATTAGACCAAATGTAATGTAAATATGAAAAAAGTGGGAGAAAAGATAATTTGCCGTGGGCAGGATTCAAACCTGCGACCTTCGAATGACGCGTTCGATGCTCCACCACTGAGCTACCACGTCAGCCATCCCCCCAGCCTTTTTATAGGGTCTTTATGAGAAATTAAACGTGGGAGTGTCAGTCAGCGCCACCAGTAGCCATGGCGGCATCTGTGGCACACTCTTCTGAGCCTGTTTGGGTGTCACGTAGCACGTGAACTTGTTACAAGTTGGCAGCTGACCAATAGTCTCTCGTATACAACCTAAAGGCGCTAAATCTGCCAGTACAAGATATTCGTTATTGAATAAGGGAAGAAGTGTATACCTAAGGGCTTGTCTTTCCGTATTTTTAAACAATATTATAGAGATCTAACAGACAATAATGCCAAGGAAAGTTTTGGAGAAGATATTAGATCAAGTTTTAATGTATATATGAAGAAAGTTGGTGAAAGATAACTTGCCGTGGCAGGATCCGAACCTGCGACCTTTTAACGGAACGCGTTCGATGGTCTACACTGAGTTACAACGACAGCCATACCACAGACCCTCTATAAGGTTTATATGAGAAATTAACCTATGAGTGTCAGTCAGCGCCACCAGTAGCCATGGCGGCGAGTGTGGCACACTTTTTTGAGCCGGTTTGGCGTAACGTAGCATGGAAACTTGTTACCAGTGGGCAGCTGACCAATAGTCCCTCGTATACAACGTAAAGGCGCTAAGTCTGCCAGTACGAGACCCTCGTTATTGAATAGGGAAGAAGCGTATACCTAAGGACTCGTCATTCTGTATTTTTACACAATAATAATGATATATAACAGACAATAATGCCAAGAAAAGTATAGAGTAAGATATTACAAAAAATTGTAATGTAAATATGAAGAAAAGTGGGTGAAAAATAACTTGCCATGGGCAGGATCCAAACCTGTCACCTTTTAACGAACGCGTTCGATGTTCTACCACTGACCTACCACGACAGCCATACCCCAGCCCATTGATAAGGTTTTTATGAGAATTAAACGTAGGAATGTCAGTCAGCGCCACCAGTAGGCATTGCGGCGTGTGTGGAACACTGTTTTGAGCCTGTTTGGCGTCACGTAGCATGTGAACTTGTTACGAGCGGGCAGCTGATCAATAGTCCCTCGTATACAACCTAAAGGCACTAAGTCTGCCAGTACGAGACCCTCGTTATTGAATAAGGAAGAAGTGTTATACCTAAGGGCTCAGCTTTCCGTATTTTTACACCATAATATTGAGATCTAACAGACAATAATGCCAAGTACAGTATAGAGGAGGATATTAGACCAAATTGTAATGTAAATATGAAGAAAACTGTTTGAAAAGATAACTTGGCGTGGGCAGGATCCGAACCTACGACCTTTTAACAGACGCGTTTGATGTTCTACCACTGAGCTACCACGACAGCCATACCCCCGCC
>WOVY01009030.1:0-10675 GCA_013436015.1 Rhipicephalus annulatus | reverse complement strand
ATATTATTACTGAGCTTCAAACACTTTACGCAAGCCCTTCACTTGACTTGTAGACCGAAATTGGCACGGAAGAAAAGATACTTATGAAATAATTTTTTTCACAAACAACCTGACGAGATTTCGGGAAGTTCAGGAGGCAGCCACGTGACCAATAAATTATTTGTTTGCGAAATATTCTAGCAGTTACCTTTCTTAATGCAGTAAAATCAGCGCGACGACTTTTTTTCGTTGCGGTGGTGACCAAAATGGCTGGGACGTCTGATGTGGAATGATCCAATAGCCAATTCTTCCATTATATAATCGTGCCAATGCGAGCCAGTTCAAGAACATTAGTATCAATCGCATTTTAATACGTAACTGTACAGTACCTAATTTTACAAGTTACCTGCACTGAATACCATCTCAATGCGCATACCGTCATGTATGCTCAGTGGCATTGTGCTTTTGTACAATACAGATATAATATGTATATGTTGTGGCGCGTCGCACTGTATTTCTTTTAATAAACTAATCGAATGAGTACCATGGTAGATCTGCAGAAATACACATGCAGCTGTGTTGATGCATACTTAAGTATAGAACTTGACATTCATTTAGATTGGTCGTTGCATGCAGCTAATGGAACATTATCAACTTGGAGCAGCACCTTTTTATTTGCCTGCGCGAGCAAGCTGAAAGGGTAAAGTAAGGTTCATATCTACGGCACGAAAGGTATAATGATTCTGCCACAGCGCGCTTTTATTGCGTTTATTGCTCAGCATACCTTTTCTACCATTTCTCACTGTAATGAAGCCCGATGCCTCTGAATATGCTTGCTATGCACTCAATTTATACTTACAAATAAGAAAGCAGTTAGTTATGCATGGTGCACACTGTATGTTGCACTCTTTGTGAAATTTTAGTCATTGTTCCTTGTGTATTTTTCTTAGGTTTCCGGGATCGAATTTCCTGTACAGAAAGAACAGCTTCGCCCCACTTCTCTCGAAGACACCAGTCATCTCAGCAGCTGAAGACGAATGTGCAAGCAGCAGTGACGCGTGGTTTTGCAGTTAGAAGTATACCAACACTGACATTACATTAATACAACCACAATGGCACTACCTTGTTGAACGATTGAGGCTTGGGCCAGTTGGTGATGCATATTTTATGGAATGAAGTGCTATGAACGGCTCTCCTCAACACACAACTCTAAGCGTCACCTCCTGTGTCTCTGCTTTTGTTGCCCGTTAATTGCGCTTCATTTGATCAAGTATGCTCATCCATATAACTGCCATCGTTTCAAGGGGCGCTTTCAGTGTACACTCCACTCGCATGGGTGTAGCTTCATCCAACACCCATAGTTTAGGGGTGTTCATAAACACCTAATAAAGTAGGGTGTAACGTTTCTTTACACCCTACGGTTTCAGGGTGTTTCTAAACACTTTATTGTTTAGGGTGTTCCTTGACAGCCTAGAAGGGTGTTGCCCATGGGACAAAACAAATACACCCTTCTGGGTGTAAACTTTTAGAGTGTATATTTATAGTGTGATTTTGCTGATGACATTCATGAGCCCATATGACTACACATCGTGAAATCACATGTAGTCTTCAAAGAGTGTATTTCCCAACAAGGAAGCAATGACCAGTGTCACTGAGTGACACAAAGAATAAGGTTTCGAATATTTGAGACCATGCTAACAGTCACGCAAGCAAAGTGTTAATACTATATCTTTTTTGTAGGACGAATAGGAATCTTCAATTTTAACTGTTTCCTAGAAACAATGTTCTTTGAAACTTTGTTGATTTCGAGAGTCGATTGTTACTTTTGTGATTGTCTTAGGTTGTTCGTATTCAGAACATATATATTTATGTGTGTTATTTTTATTATAGTTGTAGTGGAGCATACGCACCAACGCGTATGTGCCTTCGGAAGACAACGAAAAGCCCGTGCTCTGCTTGCGCGAGAGTTTGTGCCGCCTTTGCCAGACTTGCCGTACGCCCACTTTCCGTTGCGACCTCGTTGCGACTTCTCTGCTCGAATAAACGTCATCACATTTGGTAAAGGCTGCTGAGATCCCCAAGCAGACCTGGAGCTCTGCTCTCGCAAGTTGCCTGAAAGACTACCGCCAAACATGACTGACGCAGTCGCCAACCAGCCCGTCCCAGCCCAGCCAGCACCATCGGCTGCCCCGTCTACCTGCCCCGGCGCTACTCGCCAGCGGGACCCACCAATCTTCAGCGGAAGTGGTGAGCAAGATGTCGAAGACTGGCTCTTCTTGTACGAACGCGTAAGCGCCAGCAACAAGTGGGACGACGACTCTAAACTCGCCTACATTATCTTTTACTTGGCAGACGTAGCTAAGCTTTGGTTTACCAACCGCGAAACCGCCATCGCCAACTGGTCTTCCTTTAAGACCCTCGTAACAGCAGCGTTCGGCCGACCAGAGGTCCGCAAGCTCCGCGCTGACCAGCGTCTGCGCCACAGAGCCCAGCAGCCTGGCGAAACGTTTACGAGTTACATTGAGGATGTGCTCGACCTCTGCAGGCGTGTTAACCCATCTGTGCTCGAAAAAGAGAAAATTCGTCAGATTCTCAAGGGCATTGAGGATTGCGCATTCCAGATGTTGCTAGCGAAAAGCCCGACCTCGGTGGCAATCCTCGTAAGCCTGTGCCAGAGCTTCGATGAATTACGCCGTCAGCGTTCCATCGCCCGACAGAGTGTCTCACCACCAGATTCGATCTCGGCTGTCGCACTCGCAAATGCCAGCGTTCACCAAGAAAGTCTGTCCAACCAGATCAAAGACTTCATCAGGGAGGAAGTCGCCCGACAGCTCTCCCTGCTGCCGCATAGCGACGCGCCCACTGCAAGTCTGCCTTCGACACTGCAGCAGGCCATACGCACTGAAATTTGCGATGTCCTACCTACAGTGCAGGCCCCTTACGCATGCACTTCAGCAGCATCTAATCTCGCAGCTGTCAGCTACGCACCACCTGCACCATCTTCTCCTCTCAGCTACGCAGCTGTGATTGCGCGGCCCCCGCCGCATCCAGTATCCTTATCGGCTCCACCTCCTCCGGCAGCGCCTCCGGTTTACAGACCCTCACCTCGCTTTTTCCGTCCATCTAATGAGTGGCGCACCCATGACAACCGTCCTATCTGCTTCGCGTGTGGCATCGCAGGCCACATTGCACGCTACTGCCGCCGCCGTCCCACAGCTGCGTACGCCTCCTTTGGAGCTCCTACCTATGCGTCGCAGCAGGCCACCACGTCTGCATACGAACAGAGGCACTCTGACTCGGATCGTCGCCCATCAACTTCTCGTTTCCCATCTCCTCGTCGCCGATCGCCATCTACTATGCGTCGTAGACCACCTCCTGAGGAGGGAAACTAATCAGTGCAGTTCCAGAGGCAAGAACTGCAACTTCTGCGCAATTATTAAGGCCTCCATTGTCGCCGCAAAATGTTGATGTCAATGTTGAGGGAGTCGCCACACAAGCGTTAATTGATACTGGGGCCGCCGTTTCTGTAATGAACGCAAAATTTTGTCGCAAACTGAAGAAAGTGACCACATCTCTCTGTGGCATCGTGCTGTCCACGGCTAGCGCGCAACGCATTCAGCCCTCGGCTGTGTGTACGGCGCGCGTCGTCATCCAAGACGTTTTGTACATCGTCCAATTTTTTGTACTACCATCTTGCTCTCATGACCTCATCCTGGGTTGGGATTTCTTATCAGGTCATGAAGCTATCATCGATTGTTGCCGTGCGGAAGTGTCCCTAGTGCCAAGTTGTGAATTTCCATCGCCCGACCATTCACCACTGCTCTGCAAACTCATCGCTGACGACGACATCACCTTGCCTCCGGAAGCTTCAGTCCCTATTAGCCTTTCATGTGTGGCGCAACCTGACGCCGCGGTGGTGTTTACGCCATCCCCTGTTTTTACTGAACGCAAGGGCATCGGGCTCCCATTTGCCGTTCTTACGATTGCGTCTGGTTTAACCGTAATGCTGGTTACCAACCACTGCAACTACCCCATTGGCTTGATTCGTGGTAAAACGTTAGGATATGTGCAACCTGTCGACCATATCAATGACATTATTCTTCCCGACGAAAGGCCATGTCACATTGCCGCAATCACTCAGGCGTCTGAGCCATCAAGCTCGCCAGCCTTCGACAATGCTATTGACGCAGACCTTCCCCCCTCGCATCGCAGCCAACTTGTTGCTCTCCTTAACAAGTTTCGCTCTTCTTTCGACTTTCAGAAACCCGCTTTGGGCCGCACCACGACTGTAACTCATACTATTGACACCGGCTCACATTCGCCTCTGCGACAGCGTCCTTACCGCGTTTCTGCCGAAGAGCGCCGCGTCATTACGGAGCAAGTAGGTGACATGCTTAAACATGGAGTCATACAGCCTTCTCAAAGCGCTTGGTCGTCACCCGTGGTTCTGGTAAAGAAAAAAGATGGCACCGTTCGATTTTGCGTGGACTATCGCTGCTTAAACAAGATTACAAAGAAAGACGTCTACCCGCTACCACGAATAGACGATGCTCTTGACTGTTTACAAGGCGCCGAGTACTTCACATCCTCGGATCTGCGTTCTGGGTATTGGCAGGTGCCAATGGCTGAATGTGATCGCTCTAAAACAGCCTTTGTAACGCCGGATGGCCTATATGAGTTCAAGGTCATGCCATTTGGGCTCTGCAACGCGCCTGCGACGTTTGAGCGCATGATAGATACCATATTGCGGGCCCACAAGTGGAAAACTTGCTTGTGTTACCTAGGTGACATCGTAGTCTTTTCAGCTGATTTCCCGACACATCTTCGTCGTCTCCACGAGATTCTGACGTGTCTAGCTTCTGCAGGCCTACAACTTAAAACCAAGAAGTGCCACTTCGCAGCCCGAAAACTAACCATCTTGGGACACGTCATCACAAGAGACGGTGTTCTTCCGGACCCCGATAAGCTTCGAGCTGTCGCTGACTTCCCAATGCCCACATCACTGAAAGCCCTAAGAAGTGTTTTGGTCTCTGATTCTACTTTCGTCACTTCGTGCGCAACTTCGCGTCCATCATCGCACCCCTGACGAGCCTGCTTTCAACAGCAAAGGTATATCTGCATGGTCACCTTTATGTGACAACGCATTTCCCCAGCTGTGCCACCTGCTGACTTCACCACCTATTCTTCGTCGCTACGACCCCCTGCTGCCACAAAAATTAACACCGATGTAAGTGGCATCGGTCTTGGTGCAGTTTGGGCACAACTGAAAGGCACCCAAGCCGAATATGTAGTCGCTTATGCAAGCGGCGCTCTCAAGAAGGCTGAATTGAATTACTCCGTAACAGAGACGGAGTGTTTGGCCATAATCCGGGCGTTGACGAAGTTTCGTCCGTACTTTTATGGCCATCCTTTCGACGTGGTCACGGACCACGACGCTTAATGTTGGCTGTCCATCTTGAAAGACCCATCCGGACTCCTGGGGCGTTGGGCACTTCGATTGCAGGAATAGGACGCATATCGTTCTGGTCACAAGCATGTGGATGTCGATGCACTTTCCCGATCGCCATTAACACCAGATGTGGCTTCTATGTTACCCCTTTTTACCACCTTGTCACCACTCGACACCACTGACATGCTTTCGGAGCAGCGTAAAGACCCATACCTTGCCTTGTTAGTCGACTACCTTACCGATCCGTCTGCTGTCCCTTCCACGAGAGCACTACGCCGCTGGTCGGAAGTGGCTCCTTGCTGTCCCAACTCATATGCGCTCTTACATCTGCATAAATTTCCATGCAGATCCCCAAAGTGCTCACACAGGTGTCCTGAAAACCGACGAAAGGCGGTGCCAACGCTATTACTGGCGAGGAATGTATCGCTTTGTGTAGAAATACGTTCAGTCTTGCACCACTTGCCAACAGAACAAGACACCTCCGCGGCAACATACTGGCATGTTACAGCCGCTCCCGTGCCCGGCTCGCCCATTCGACCGCGTGGGTATAGACCTCTGTGGCCCCCTCCCAAATAGTAGCTCTGGAAACCGGTGGATTATTGTCGGAGTCGATCATCTGACACGCTACGCTGAGACTGCAGCTCTACCGGCAGCGACCGCCCACGAAGTTGTACTCTTGATTCTCCGCAGCTTCATTCTACACCATGGTGCTCCGCGGGAATTACTCAGTGATAGGGGTCGAGTGTTTCTGTCGGAGGTCATCCAAGCTATCCTCGCTGAATGCAACATTATCCACCGGAAATCTACCGCATACCATCCACAGACAAATGGTCTTACTGAGCGGTTCAACCACACACTTGGCGACATGCTGAGGATGTACACCTCCTCCCACCACACTAACTGAGGCGCTGTATTGCCCTTTGTTACCTTCGCTTATAACACCGCGACGCAAGCGACTACCGGTTTTTCCCCGTTCTTTCTATTGTATGGCCGCGAACCTTCCCACCCACTCGACACTATACTACCGTACCGCCCTGATGCATCTGAGTGCTCCCCGCTTTCGGAAGTTGCCAGATACGCTGAAGACTGCCGTCAGTTGGCTCGGTCTCTGACAAGTGAGGCTCAAGGTCTACAAAAGACTCGACACGACGACGCTCACCGCATAGCTCCTACATTTCGTGCTGGCTCCCCTGTGTGGCTTTGGGTGCCCCCGCACGTTCCTGGCCTGTCTTCTAAACTTCTGGCCCGGTACCATGGTCCGTACCGTGTCATTGACGCGACCTCCCCGGTGAATTACATCATCCAGCCATTAAGACAACCACCAGATTTGCGCCGTCGAGGACGCGAGACCGTACACGTCGACCGTCTCAAGCCCTACTACGACCCCCTCATTGTGCCTACTCCCTGAGTCGCCAGGATGGCTACCCTTCACCCCGGGGGTATTGTAGTGGAGCATACGCACCAACGCGTATGCGCCTTCGGAAGACAACAAAACGAAAAGCCCGTGCTCTGCTTGCGCGAGAATTTGTGCCGCCTTTGCCAGACTTGCCGTACGCCCACTTTCCGTTGCGACCTCGTTGCGACTTCTCTGCTCGAATAAACGTCATCACATAGTCATTATTCTTGTAATTATCAAAGGATTGAATTTTGTTGCCTGAAATTTCAAAAAGTTAGCTTGGTAAAAATTATATATACCACTCGCAGTGTTCATCAAAATCATCTGGATTGATCTCCAAGGACTCTAGAAATATCTTTTTAAAACAATGTCAAATCATTTTCATTTTAATAAGGTTACAAATTTTCAAGCACGTTGTTTTTAAATAGGTGTTGGTACTGCGTAAATTACAGTTCTTGATGCAAATATACCCTATTGCTATATATATACTTTTCTTTTTTGTGTGTGCAAAAAACCATGAAGCACTTGTGGTCAATTGAAAGTGTCTTGTAAAGAAAACAGCCATTTGAGTGAACTGCATTTTGGTAGTCTATGACTTGGCATCTGTGTTCATATCCCTTAGTTGAAAGGCCCTCCAGTTGCAGTCTTCTTTTCTTTCATCTACTTTAATCTATAGAAGTTCTAACTTTCTATACTTTCCTTTTTATCACTAAAAGCACTGGTATATCACAGGCATGTTCATGGGTCAGCTCAATGTTGCTCGGCATAATTTGCATTTGTGTGATCAGTGTAACTGCTGGCTATTAAACCATTGCGCATTGAACCCGTGCATTCAATGCATGCGACACACACTACTCTACACTGAAGTGTAGGCCACTCGATTCGCCACACATTTTGCCAGACTGTGACTGAAGAGTAAGTTGGACAGCAATAGGCAATGTAAAATGTACCACGTCGTCTGTCTAATATACATTTCGGCAAGATTTGCCACAAATAGGGAATGCCAGCAAAATCATGCGTGGAATAGTTTTCGTGTGTTCGCGACCATGCTAACAGTGATGCAAGCAAAGTGTGACAAATATATTGAAGTGGTATGAGCCTCGGGACAGGAAAAGAAGAAGCACGAGAGCCGGGGTAGGAAAGAAGAGAAGGAGGAAGTTATAAATAAAGCAGATTAAGATGAACGCCAGTTCCATACTCAGGGTATAATGCTGTTCCGTTCTTTTAAGTAGGGACACTACAGTATTTTGGCGCAGCTGGCCATCGAAGCCAGCGTGTGGGTGACATTTTTTGTTGACGAGACCTCCACGGACAAGATCATCTTTTCGATGTACCAAGTTCAAGGTGAAGCAGCGGTGGACCTACCTCGTGAGCTCTGCTCAAAAAAACTCGCGAACCTGGTTGTGGGAAAGGCAGCCGTGTACACTACTGAACTACGACGGAAAGGTGCTGTAAAATTGAACTTGCGTGTGGTGACCTTCTACAACCTAGTTCTTGAACCAGCGCGTCGAAGAGATTCAGGATCAAGGTCTTCGATGGAAGAGGTAAGTCTCGTTTTGAAAGCTCTTCAGCTGCTACATGAACAGATTGTGCAACAGAACCAAATCATGACATCCCTCATAAGCTCTCTAAATGCTGAGAAACCGGTGCCTAAATTCGTAGAGCGCGATGGCTTCGACAGTGTGCCTTCAAGTCCAGAAAGTTGGCTCGAGTTCTACGAATATGCCGCTAAAAACAGGTGGCTCTCTGACGAGGATAAAATCACTAACACGCGCGTTTACTTGAGAGGTGTTGCGCTCAAGTGGTATGAAATATCTATTCAGGAAGACAGTGATGACTCTTGGAGTCAGTGGGAGGAGAAACTTTTGAGCGCATTCGGAAGCAATCCAGTACATAGATGGAGTACGTCACTTAATTTCAAGTCCAAGCGCAAAGCTCCCTTGTAGAGTACTTCTTCGAGAAACGCCGTATTTTAAAGCTAGCTGAGCTTTTGCTTCCATCTACGGCCGTAGTAGCCTTAATAATGCATAGATTACACACACTGAAGTCTTGAAGCAGGTGCAAATACGGTCACCAAAAACTCTAGATGACCTCCTGGAGTGTCTTCAGAACATACCATCAACTTCAGAAACAAGCATAACCGATAATTCAAGCAGCTGTTTCAGTCGGAGTAAAGCGGACTGGTCAAGCTGAGATCAGCGGAACCGAGCCACCTCGCAAGGAGCACGGATAGCTTGACCTGGCGCGCTCCAAGAGGTCGAGTGAATATCGACGCTGAAGCTCAGAAGGATTCGACAGAAAAAAAACAATAAATAAAAGTGGTCAGTCCCCCCCCCCCCCCCCCCGCCCCCCCCCGATGACTCCAAATGAGACTGTTTCTTTAAGTTGATCTAGCCTACTTCACATTCCCGTTAAAGTAGGAAACAAGCCAATGATGGCTCTCGTAGACAGCGGTGTATTTGTGCCCATTACAAATGCCAAAATGGTGGATGCACGTCGTTTGCATAGTGGGAGAGTCCTAAGGGAACAAGGCTATGATGGAAAGGTAACGTTATATGACCACTGGGCCTTTGTAAACATCGAGTTCCAGGGTCAAAAAGTAGAGAGTGACGTGTTGGTGATAAAGGGGGTGACGTACGACATTTTGCTATCAAGACCAGATATAAAGAAATCAAAGATCAACGTATACTGGGACGATGTGGTTCTAGTCGAGGCCGTAGCAACGAACGTGCATATGCAGATGCTCTATCAAGGTAGATGGTACGAAGCAACACAGAACAATCTGAAGAAATCAATGAAGTGAAGCGGTGGGAAGGCTCCGAACAGCAGGGTTTTACTGAAAGTCAATAACAAGTCCCACCAACCCTCGTTTCGAGAGTCTTCTATTTGTACCACGATAGCTCCGAATCTGGAGGACACGCCAGATTTTGGCGCACCTACAACAAATTGGTCAAGAGATTTACATGACCTCACATGAAGACAGATGTCAGTCGGTACGTTCGTTTCTGCCATGTGTGTCAAGTACACAAAGTCAAGTATAAACAGCCTACAGATGCTATGATACTACCTTGCTACTCGAACTTGCCTTTCGAAGTAGTTCACCTAGATTTTGCCAAACTAAATAAGAAACGGGAAGGAGTCAAGAAAGCGCAATATTTCCTTCTGGCCATAGATGAATGCACGAGGATGGTCGTGGCACGAACAAGAAAAATGCAAATAGCGTCTTAACACTCCTCAAAAGAGACATGTATAAGAAAGACTACACGGCCAATCGTATGTGATAACGGCCCTGCGTTCAAGAGCGAAAAGCTAGCAAGATGGGATCAGGATCACAATATATCGATCAAGTTCTGTGCTCCATACTATCCCGCCGCGAATGGGCGGGCAGAACGTGCCATACGGGACGTGAAACAGTACATCAAGATGTGTTATAGTTTTTCTGATGGATGGAAATGTTCTTTGGAAGCCGCCGTGAAAAATTGTAATCGATCCTATACAAGTGGCTTAGGGGTGCAGTCCACACAACGCTTCTTTAGGAGAAACCCCTATTCTGCAGGCAGACCGTGAGTTGGGACTCTTGGAAAACATCGAGATCGTGGAGGAGAGGCAAGAAAAATCTCAGGAGGAGAGATACCGAAAACGAATGAAGAAGAATTTCGACAAGAGGCATCGAGCAGACATGCCAGACATTCAAGTCACCGACCTCGTGCTAGTCAAGAAAAGAATAAGAGGTGACATTGTCAAATTTTACGGTCCGCACTCTGTGACCAAGACAGCCAACCAGAACGGAATTTGAAGACTGTTTGGTACACCGGTGAACGTGCATCAGTTTAATGGGCTTCAAATGGAAA
>WOVY01009028.1:0-11836 GCA_013436015.1 Rhipicephalus annulatus | reverse complement strand
GTAGTAGTTGCGTGGTATTACGATTACGGAGGCATGGATTGCAAACTGTTCAACCGTACAATCTGTGGTGGCACGGGGAATGACTTCGTGACTGAAGTGAAGTGCCAAGAGATATGCTTACGTAAGTACATTATTGAGGCCCAGAACTAAATAAATAGATTTCTAGCTTTAATTTTTCGTAGTACCGGTTTGCTGTGCTAGATTATCCTTTCACCAAACCATGATATTATGAGTCCATTCATACCCCTACTGATACGCTCCGTATGCGATGTCCAATAATTCTGCATGTTTCCGTAAGAATAAATTTGTTTCCCATAAATTTTTCATAAATTTCCGTAAAATTCTTACGTAAACATACGGAGTTGTTGGACATCGCAAAAGGATCGTATAAGTAGGGCTGAAACACCTACAATTGTAAGCAGTATCTTCGAAAGCAAAGTTGTTCGCGCATGAAATTGCATGCGAGTTTTTGATATCAACTAGGCAGGTCGATGCACACAGTTACACTTGGAATAAGGCTAACAAATAACAAACATTTTGTCACAATGTGAGAGACACGCATCAAACATATGTCAGTCCCCACAAAAGCTATCGCACAGCCACTACATAATGGCAGGACGCAAGAAAACCTGAATAAAACCTCGCTAGCTGTAGTCAATAGCTTTGTTTTGTAACCTAAGCAACACCTCAGAATTTTAAGCAAAAAAAAAAACTTCGGCAGCTTCGCACCAGTGCGACCAAGCCTGTAAGAAGTGCAGAGATGGGCAGCCGTAATGAAGATGGTGATGTTTCTCTCACATTTCTGACGCTCACCGCCAAAGAACCGGGCGGCAGGAGGTGAACTATGAACCTAAAAAACACACAATGCAAATTAAGTCCATAAAATGAAACAGTTCTTTCTCTGCATTCATTTATTTTCACCTTTCTTTTTCTTCCTCCCTTTCTTTCTTCTTTTATTTTATAGTTTTTCGTGTTTTTATCTTCATTTTTATTTTTCATTCTTTTGTATGGACTTCTTTTCTTTCCCTAATTTTCGTTCACTTCTTTAAGTTTCAATTATTATACGTGTTGTGCCTGTGTTATGCCAAGCGGCGGCTTGGGCACCTAAGTGCTCTCCACTTTATATCCTCATCAATGCCTTCGAAGAACAGGACGTCTGTATGGCGAGAAGGCGTGATTAGTATAGTGCACATTGATATGGGTCGATCAGCCGGCTTTATCTTCGTCCATCGAGGCACGAGGGCTCGCTACAGATGGTGTCGCCATACATGATTATTTCTGCGTTCCGCGGAGTGACGAACCCAGCATATTGTCTCAGCATACGATGGCATCATATGATAAAAGGATCTTTTAGATCGTCATTTGGTACATGGCCTAATATATACCGAATGCGTGTAGTGCAAACAAATGAAGACGAGAGAAGACAAACGGACGACATTGACTGGCGCTGTCTTCTCTCGTCTCTGTTTCTTTGCATTTGACAGTTCCGTATATATCAAGCACTTAACAATCAGGATGATACCGTAACAATTAATAAGAGGCCCAGAGGAATCTCACATCTTACTAGTAGCGACTGGGGAAGTAAGGAAAGCCCTAAAAAGAATGCAAAGAGGCAGAGCCACTGGTAAGCCAAGGTAACAACGAACCTGCTGAAAGATGGCGGAGAAATTGTGTTACAAATCTTAACACCTTATATATGAAGTGTCTCTTGAGGGCAAGAACACCAGCATCTTGGAAGGGTGCAAACATTATATTAATACATAAGAAAAGAGACGTCAAGAACTCGAACAACTACAGACCGATCAACTTACTGTATACATAATCTACAAACTAATTACGAAAATATTAGCTAATAGAATTAAACCGGCATTCGAGTTCAATCAACAAAGGGCCAAGCAGAATTTTGTACACGCTTCTCCATAATATACCATATTTGGACTATCAATCAGGTCATAGAAAAATGCGCAGAATACAACCAACCCCTATGCATAGCCTTCATAGATTACGAGGTGTTTGACTCAGTCGAGACATCAGCACTAATGCAGGCACTATGATATCAGGGCATCAAGGCACTCTATACACAAATATACTGGAAGAAATCTACGGTGTATCCACAGCCACCATAGTTCTCAGTAATGAAAGCGACGTAATACCAATAAATAATGGTGTAAGACAGGGAGACATGATCTCTTCCATGCTATTCACTGAGTGCTCACAGAAGGTTTTCAGGGCCCTATTTCAGAACAGATAGGAGTAAGAGTTTATGAAGAGTATCTTAGTAACCTGCGATTCCCTGATGACATTGCTTTGATGAGTGACTCACACTACTGTGTGCGCGTGTGTGTGTGTGTGTTTGTGCTTCTCTTCCTCCCTTTCCCATTTCTTTTTCTTACTTTTCTGTCTCCCCTTACCCCTTCCCCAGTGCAGGGTAGCAAACCGGATATGTTTTCTGGTTAACCTCCCTGCCTTTCCGCATTAAATTTTCTCTCTCAGGGAACAAATTACAGCTCATGATTACTGAACTTGTCAATGAAAGCAAAAGAGTAGATCTGAAAATTAATATGCGCGAAAGCAAAGTAATGTGCAACAGTCTGTGCAGAAAATAGCTCTTTGCGATAAATGGCGAGACGCTGGAAGTTGTAAAAAATATGTCTACTTAGGACAGGTAGTAACCGCGGAGCCAAACATAGAAAGTGAAATAACTAAAAGGGATGAAGTGCATGCGGCAAGCGTTCTCGATTCATAAATGGTAATCTACCACTAACTGTCAAAATAAAAGTATATATTAGCGGCATCTTGCCGGTACATACCTACAGAGCAGAAACCTGGAGGCTAGCAAAGATTGTTCAGCTTAAATTGCGGACGACGCAGCGAGTGAATAAAAACGAAAATGATAGGTGTAACCAAGTTTGCTAGGCCCACGGGACGGCCTAGTGCTGGCGGGGTAGGGCAATTTTCTCGACCCACCACGGGACGGCTCTATGCTCTCCCATAGTAGAGTACCAAGTGCTCAAAATTGTAAACCACTTTTCTAAACACACAGGTGTAACCTTGAGATACACGAGGAGAAAAGAGTGTGTCAGGGAAGAAACCTTGGTTAAATATTGCAGGAACAGCGCAACCTACAAGTAGTTACTTCGTAACTACGGAAGCGAAAAAACAGGGACACAAAAGAGCGCTGGTAGCGTTTTCGCTTCCGTAGTTACGAAGTAACTACTTGTAGGTTGCGCTGTTCCTGCATTCAGTTATGTCCTACCAACTTGCCCAAGCTTCCACGCTTCTATGGTTAAAGTTGTCATGGGTGAAATCAAGAGCATGTGCGCATAGGCCTGAAAACCCCTGATCATTAAGGGTAACTGACTGAATTCTCCAAGCCGGCACATGCACGATGGAGAGAGAGAACGTTAGTGGGCCGATGCGATTAAAGAGTTCGCAGGTATAACGTGGCAGTAAAAAACACAAGACTGGGTTGATTTTCGGATCATGGGAGAGGATTTAGTCCTGGAGTGAGTGTAACAGGTTGATGATGATGTACGAACTACCCCACCAACGGAGCTTCTATAGGATACGACAGCCTGACGCCAAAAAGTGCTCCACACTTTAAACGAGCGCAGCTTGCACTCAGTCATGGATGCCTGACCATAGAGCAGCTCGGCACTTAGCTGGTCCATTCTAGACTATAGGCACGTTTGCGTTTACACACTGGTACACGATGTGCTCCCGCGATTACATTGTAAATTGTGAATATTAGCTATAGGTATCAGTGGAGTATAACCTAGTGTGTCTGTTTCAGTTTCCTTTAAATGCGAAGCAGCTTTTGTTCATTGCGATGTCCATCCTTTCGTGACGTTCCGCTCCCCCACTGCGTATTCGTGTCCTGCTCCTCCCTCTCTCTGCTCTCCCACGCTTCCTTCTCCTTTTCTCTCTCCCGTGGTGGCAAAGTTAACAAAACGCTTCTTTTGTACACACGATCACTTCCTAGCCGCTGACCGTTGGTCTTGCGGGATTTCCGTTTCCGTGAAACAGAGCACGTCTGATTTGGTTATCACGGAGGAGAAGGAGGAGGAGGAGGAGGAGGAGGAGGAGGTGGAAGGAAAGAAATGAAAGGCAGGGAGGTGAGCCAGATGCAGCACGGATCACGTTCGATGTCTCTGGCGTCTGTGTTAAGGCACCCGCTGTTCAGCAGTGCCACAGTCACGATCACAATGAGCTCACCGGTAGCGTTGTCATGTAGTGAATCTGATTTTTGGTGCGCCTGCTTAAGGCGATGTAGACGAGTTTTTGTGTGTACCGTTCACCATCTCTCCACTGCTTCTCATCCACACACGGTTTTTCTTAGCGGCAGATGGCGTAATTTTTTGTTGAGAGCAGAGCTCTTTAGTCGACTAGTTGTACCTGGTAATGCGAACAGAAACAGTTATCCTCTATACTTAGCATGCAGTCTCGTTGTCCTCTGCTGCTACACTACCAAAGCTCGTGCTCTGATTTGTCCAGCGTGGAATAGAATAACTCTTATGGTTGAAAGAACGAGTACTAAGAGAAAGAAAGAAACAGACTTAGAAAGAAAGAGAAAAATAAAATTCTTCGCGAAAGATATATCTTCGTGAGGCTCGATTTAAACCCGCATATACCAACGATAGGAGGGCGAGTTTACTAACCACTTCGCTATCTAGGTACGCTAGTAGAAAATAGCAAAGCTTTGTAAGATAATGTCTAGGAAAATGACCGGAAGTGGAGGAAAGGGTGCACAGGAGGGAAAATAGGAGGTGAGCAAGCAAATGATTCCAAATGATTCCAAATAACCGCAATTTATTGAATGCCAACATGAAGGGGACGCACGAAGAGAGAAAGTGAACGAAAGTCGCACTGTTCTGGGGGAGTGCAAGATGGAGTGAACCGATTGGCTGTGATTTTCAACAACGTGGGGTTACGATTTGCACGAATGATATTGGCTTAAAATACCGTAGACGAATGAAAGCAATTTAGTTTCAGTACAACAAATCATAGCCAAAAAATGTTGTCACAATAATTCAATAACTAGCGCTCTGGACATTCACTCGTTTTTATGCAGGAAAGTTCCCATCTACACTGAATTCAGTGCATATAATAATTTCGCCCGGTCCGTGAGCGTTTCGTATGATGTCATTTAACAAAAATAAGCAGTAGTGGCATGTATTCACGTGATGTATGTATCTATCATAATGCTTCTTTTTTTTAATTCAATGAATGTAAGGAGAGGTTGGTGCCAATGTTAATGCTTCTTCCTAAGCGAGAACAAAAATAAAAAGACGTCACATACGTCTTTCTCTCTTTTTTTTCTCTCTTTTGTGCCGCATATCATTCCATTAGAGTTGTCTTCAGCTCAACAATTAAAAGGAAGTATTGAGCTCATGAAGCCTTTTTTCGGGGGGGGCGGCAGGGGGAGAGAACATACTTTTGGCATTTTTGAAATATAGCAATCCTATATATTGGTAATGTATTTTTTAATTTTTTTTTCTCTTTTCAGATATTCACAGGCCTCTCTGCAGCTTGCACCAAAACCAGGTCCGTGCCATGGCAGTCATCTACGCTGGCATTTTGATGACCGCGGTAACACATGTCGAGAATTCGGACATAACCTTTGTGGTAAAATCGTAATGCATTTCCATCGAGACACAAGTGCATGAAAAGATGCAGCTGTAAGTTCCCATTGCCATGCATGCCCATAATGTAATGTATACATGCTAGTGTTGTTCAGATGAGATATAAGAAACGTAAAGGCATATACCTACCAAAGTTGACCTCATCACTGACAGAAAGAACCTCCGATTGGAGGGCGTGCTATGATGACCATTTTTTTGCAAGAGCCATGATTTATTGAGGAGGCTGTGTTTATGATTACTAGATGTAAGTCATTTGTGATCAGCGTATATTTTTATGTACCTTGACAATTTTTGCAATCAGCTCTTATCGAGTAGAAATAATTAATTTCCGATAGCTCTTATAAGTAATCAGAAAAGTAGGAAAATTTTTGTACGTATTTCAACTTATTGCAAGCAAATTTTCAGTTCGTTCATAATTGAGGCTACAGAACAATGCTGCCAAACTCCAAAGATTTAGTACAGCAAGCGCTACCGGTTATAACTTTATTTTAGGGGCGAAGCTCCTTAAGGTGTGGGTCTGTCCATCCTCTGTTGGTAGCCATCAGTGGCACATACCCGCTCTAGATCGGGTATGTGCCACAGGGGATGCGAGATGGGAGATGGCAGTACTTAGAGGGTACACTAGAAGGACGTATGGATGGACGCATGGATGTACGGACAGACAGATTAGCAGATGGACGGGCGAATGGATTGACGCGCAGAGCGGATATGTGCCACAGGGGATGCGAGATGCGAGATGGTGGTGCTAGGAGTGTTCACTAGATGAGCGCACGAACGGACGGACAGACGTTTGGATGGACTCACGGACAGACGAACGCACAGACAGATGGACGCACAGATGGACAGACGCATGTATTGATGCATGGATGGTCGCGTGAACGGAGGGAAGCAAGAATGAACAGACGGACGAAAGCATGGACGGGCTAACGACGCTTCGCCCCATAAATAATATCATGCGGGTATTGGTTTTCACAGGCGATAAGACCAATCAGGTAAATTGAAACATGGCTGTCTTGAAACGTCGTTGCGGCGTGCCGATGATGTATTATCATTTCCTATTATTCTAATTATGACTGATTGTGCACGATGATAGCGAATATGGTATGCTGTTAGACGTTGGCTTCGCAAAAGAAGTATAGTGACTATACGCACTGACAAAGGCAGCTATTGATGACAGCCTTTAAAGAAACTGAAAGACAGAAATCTTGTATTACACACTAAAACTTTCAAGTGAGGGGCACATTACGGGCTCCGCATTTTGCGTGCTGTCGTCGTAGCATGTAGCATGGCGTGACGATTAAAAAAGAACACCTATAGCATAGTTATACGAAGTATGCTCAGCACGCGCTCGCACCTAAAAGTCTTCATCGTGTTCTTCGAGCGCCTTGCTGACAGTGTAAGGCGGGGAGCACATTAAGGTTCCGGGCTGTCGTATGCTGTCATCAACTGGTAACTCTCTCTTTCGGAGAGTTACCAGTTGCCATGTTAATGTTGTGGAAACGTACGCACATGTCACATTAATTCTGTTTTTTTTTCAATAATAGCGTATTTAATTTTGTAATCTGTGATTGAATTCTCTGTGTAAAGATTTTACTCGCTAATTAAACACTATGTCTTGTCTACAACGGATCTTTAACTAGCCATGTCGGCTACGTATCTGGATGATTTCGCAAAAATTTTCTGAAAGTAATTTCATTGAAAAGATAAAGCATTCTATCTCATTTAGTGCAAGGCAGCTAAAACTACGTATCAAATAAAAAAGGAAGCAAGCAAAAAATAGTACAATAGAGAAAGAGAGGTAACAGATAAAAAAGTGTAGAAATAAATAGAAAAAACGTAAAACGTTGAAGAACGGGAATTGAGAAAAAAAGAAAAAAAAGAGGAAGAAATCGGAAAAATTTGAAGAAAAATAACGGAGACTGCTCAGATTAGTGCTTTCTGCGGACTCGGTATTAGTAGTGAGGCACTGCCTGAAATTTTGTAGTAGGCCAGCTAATGTTCAGTATTGGGTCGAAGTGAACCGCAGATTTGTAAGAACTCATAAATTATAATTTTAGGTCATTTATCGATACAATGATGCCATAGTGCTTATAGAAAATCATGGAGTTCTGCGGGAACAAGAATATCAATCGTACATGTGACAGGTTTAATGTCAAATAATACAGGATGACAGCACATGAGACGTAGACAGAGAAGAGGCTTGTGTGTGTTAGCGCTCGTGTGTGTCAAGCATATTCTGTCTTCGTCTTTCCACGTTGACATGCTCATCATGCCAAACCAACAAGCCGCGACAGGTAACCTTGGTGAACTTGAAACTTTTTTAAACATAACACACCGTAAGCAACACATTTCATTGCAGTTCATTCAATGAGTGCGGGAGTGCGTTACTAATACGAAATGAGGTACCGAATAGATGTCGATATTTCGAAATATAACCTAAAGTGAGCCTCACAATGTACAAGATGATTACGGTGTATTTTGAGCGCTAAAATGTGACGATTAGATATGCTTAAATAGTATTTTAATAAATACGGAGGTCACAGTTTTGGTAACACCTTTACAGTGTCGCCAGCAGACAATACTTATTCGTAGGCACGACACAACAGGAAACCTTGTAATAATGTGTACCGCAGAGCTATTCTTCAGGCCCACTCATTTTGGCATTAGAGTTAAAATGTGGGAGGTTTTACGTACCAGAACTACAATATCGTTATGGGGAACGCAGTAGTGGCATAGGAATCCCCAAATATAAGCATAAAATATAACTGCACGGCTGTTTCGACATCCCGTCTCAACAAAATGTGACCGCCAAAGTCAAATTCTGATGCTGTTCTTAAACGTAATGAATCTACCCTATCCTAAGCATTGATGTAGTTTTAGGGTAGTAAAAATACATAATAAATGAGACATCGAAAGTTTTATGCAAAGCTGAATAATTGTACGTGTCGAATAAATATTGCCTTCATTTGTTAGCGGAGGGTGCACGTTATTTCGCAGAAATGATTAGCAGTCATATGTGGAAGAACAAATAAGTACCAAAGTTTAAAATGTTGTTAGCGTTTTTTATGTACTAATACCGAAGCTATGAAAGGTAAACTTCAAATGGTATTCAGATTTGCCAACAGAAGAGATCTCACTAAAAGACTTCAAAATATATCCTTGCCGTTGATATGAGCAAATCTTTCGACAACATGAAACAGGAGGTTTTACAACAAGAATTGGCTGCAAGGTATCCTCGCCAAAGAGCGTATAATTGTATTCGCCACTTGCTTCAAAGTAGATCAATCAGGCTCCATGGCAAAGCAACGGGATTGAGCCCGAGGACGTATAATCTGGATAGGGGTGTACCCCAAGGCTCTATTCTCGATCCTTTCGAAGCTCTCCACAATGGCGTCTCTCATAATCATATGATGGTTTGGGGGCACTAAACCCCACATATCAATCATCGATTATTATTGGTTCTTTGCCCTTTACTCTAGCCATGACGCGGGTGGCAGAAAGACTTGAGCAATAAACCTCAGCCCCCTTTGCTATCACGCAGATGTTGTCACGATGTGGACAGAAGCAGCCGGTTATCCCGATGCACAGAGCATGCAAACTGAACTCCAAGCAGCTGTTCTCACCCTCGCCCATACTTTAGATCACCTCGGACTTGAGCTGTCACCTGAAAAGACGAAATTGATTAGCGTGGACGGAAAGAAGGCGACTAATTCAAGCAAGCTTATAGCACTACTCATTGGTGAAAGCGTTATTACAGCTGCTAATGAACAAAGGGGGGTTCTCGGAACACAGATTTCCAGTTCCAACAGTGCCCAACAATGGATCCGAGCCTTGAGACGCCCCGCCCGTGGAACCCGATGCTGCACAAGTTCCCGCGCATTTACAATAAACCCGGTGGAGCAATACAGAAAACATGCCAAACACTTACCAGAGCTATCGCTATCGGAAGGATTCTTTACGGGGCACCCGTGTATGAACTATCCAATCGAGACTTCTGTGACGTGAAAACGTTACACATGATGACCTTTCGTACACTAGCTAGGCTCCCGAAGCACACAAGGAAAGAAGAGCTGTTAAAACTTGTACCACTACCTCCAATAAGGGACGTAAATATTGAAGCAAGGATTCGCTTGCAATGCCGACTTAAAAACAAGCCCAAAGGGCAAACAAATCATGGTATATGGGACAATCAAGTTCACGCGTGGTTGGAGCACAATGAAACAAGCTCAG
The DNA here is from genome assembly GCA_013436015.1 of Rhipicephalus annulatus. Classification (NCBI taxonomy): domain Eukaryota; kingdom Metazoa; phylum Arthropoda; class Arachnida; order Ixodida; family Ixodidae; genus Rhipicephalus; species Rhipicephalus annulatus. The sequence goes on along the minus strand of WOVY01009028.1, from coordinate 1,964 downwards.
CGCCACCATGGGAAGCCCCGCTGAGCGCACGGAAACAACAGTGCCCAATCACCACGCGACAACCATCAGGCAACTCTTCAAAAAAAGGCAGTGCCTCCGCAAACCTGAGAACACGCACGACATCTACACTGACGCGATGATCACAGGCGAACAAGCTAGTATTGCCTGGGTGAGCACATCTGCATCTTGACACAATGGTTGTCATACTTGACAGCTTGCCGGTGGGGCACCCTTACATGCAGAGTTGTTGGACATATGGGGACCGATCAACACTATTCTGATTGATGTAGGGAAACACTACAAGCGAGAATGTTCGCAATAATTATCGTATGCTGACAGATTCGTTTCGACGTGGTGGTTCAGCTCACAGCAAAAACTACTCATGACATTGTGGCCAACAACACAACAAAGAAGTTAAAGAGATTACAGGACTGCGGAATCAATGCGGATATTTTGTGGACACCAGATCATACTGGCACGGATGGGGGGAAACGAAACCGCTCCTGCGGTCACCGGGCAAGCAGGTGGGCTTGGCTATTTATTAATTACCCCACACCCCAGTTAGTCGCCAAACCAGGCGCACCTCCTCCATTCCTATCTAAAAATGATGCGTGAAGGCTCTTCTAGTATAGCCTTTATGCAATATATTCTTGTAAAACTTGAAAGCGACAGTAAACGCAGGCTGTTGTACAGGCGACACCAGCACCTCTGTTGAGCTACAAGTGTGCACTTACTCGCCAGCAAGAGACATTTTTCACCAAGATTATGACCAATGCAGCATATACACCACATCATCTTTACAAATAGTTTGGATACAGACAAGGAATTGGTAACACTTCTCCTCGATGTCCACATTGTGAAGAAATATGCCGAGCAGATTTACACCAGATAATTTGGGTTGGCTCTGCTTTCTTGCGAGGACGAACACACATCTAACACCTGCCACGCTACAGCATAGGAAGCTTAGGCGTTGTGCTACAGCGTAATGATGAAGCTTAAAAAGCACTAGCCACCTACATGCTGGTACAAGTGGGCTCTTTCGAGTGGTCTAAAGCAGGTGGACCAACTCGGGCGATAGCGACTTTTAAAACGTTTACTACAACGAATGAACGCAAACTGATGTAATTTAGTATGATCACGCTGTGCACTTAACGATCCCTTCCTCCCATATTCTCAAACTGCGGCCCAAAGCCGTCCTTTTCTTTAAATAAAAGGTTCCATTCATTCATTCGTTTCACTTTTTGTGTTTTCACCCCTGTAAGTGTCAGTCGAAACAGAAGCGAACTCTTGAATTTATCTATTACCGCTGAAGCATTGAGTCCTCTGCGCTTCTGTTCCAGTCACAAGACACAACGTGCAGCTGCAGGCATGCGCGTATCGGTGTTTTGGTGTTAGATATAGAACAAATACTGATAGCGTCACGCTATGCACTTTCATATAGATCAAACAACTCGGCATTGATTTATTTATGAATCCCGGCTGCGGCGGCTGCATTTCCGATGGAGGCGGAAATGTTGTAGGCCCGTGTGCTCAGATTTGGGTGCACGTTAAAGAACCCCAGGTGGTCGAAATTTCTGGAGCCCTCCACTACGGCGTCTCTCATAATCATATGGTGGTTTTGGGACGTTAAACCCCACATAACAATCAAATCATCAATCATCGACATTGATTGATTTGTGGGGTTTAACGTCCCAAAACCACCATATGATTATGAGAGACGCCGTAGTGGAGGGCTCCGGAAATTTCGACCACCTGGGTTCTTTAACGTGCACCCAAATCTGAGCACACGGGCCTACAACACTCCCGCCTTCATCGGAAATGCAGCCGCAAAAGACAACTCGACATTGCGCTTGGAGTTTAGAACAAAGAGCATGCATCCAAATATTTTGTACCAAAATTACTATCTTGTAACTGCAACTTCTTTATATTATTATGGCAAAGAGCTGAAATGAAGCAGCCGCCGA
>WOVY01009027.1:0-22566 GCA_013436015.1 Rhipicephalus annulatus | reverse complement strand
TTGTATTGTGAATAGTGCTCGCATATGCTCTGTACGATTGTATTAATAGTATGTAGGCATTGTCGCAAAATATATCTGTAAGGTTCGTCACGTGTGAGCTTTATCAAGCTGCCTAGAAGCAGCCTTTTCTATTGAGTCCATGACATTCATTGCTCATGAAAAAAACCTAACCTGTCTATTTTGTCTAAACGTATATTCAGTGTATTGTTGGGTTCCAGGATAATTAGCTAAGTATGTGCCGTAAACCTTGCTGCTACTAAAGTGAAACGGAAGTCTTAAATCCGCGCAAAAGTATTTACGAGACTGTTTGGTGATTGCGTAATGCCCCACACATCATAGTGTTGTGTGCTGACGTGCTTAACAATCATTGCGGTTTAAGTTTTACCGAAAAAAAAAACTGCAATGGTAGCTTGCAATCTCCACGTATATGGCCCGAAAAAGCTCAAAACTTAAAAACAAAACAAGTGCAGTTAGCATTCCAGCTCACGTGCTCTGGCAGTGTCCTTCATTACGTGACATGCCATACACAAGAGATCAAAAACATGAAGGCGCCATCACAAGTGATGAACTGAATATAGAGTCAATGGCTTTCCAGAAGGCCCATGAAAGAGCGAAGAGGCATGAACTTCCCGATTCCAACATGGCAGAAGCTAGCGTCGATCTGGAGCCCAGCCCTCCTTCCCGGTCACTCCCTCAGGACCTCATCAAGAAATATTTGTCTGTCTGTCTGCCATTTCACAGACCGTACTCAAAAGTAGGATTGAAGCTCAGAATTAGTTGGCACCCGTTCCTTTGCTGCGTGTCTACTTGTCATAATTCCAAGCAGCATGCCTCAAACCTACATAGAGAGTCGCTGTTTTAAGAACCAGTCACTTCCTGCTTCGGCTTCAGGAAATTTTATGGGAGATAAATCTATGTGGAACATCAGTGATTACTTTTTAATTTTTGAAGCCTCTTTATTTCTGCGAACATTATGCACTACATGGAATTCGCGTAATGACGGTCCTGTTTTTGTTGCGTAAATTGTGCTGCTTGAGAATAAAGAAATAGAATTTTATTGTACACGTAACTCGTACAAAAACAAACTTACAAGCATAATCAAGAAACACCACTGTATATATATCTTACCAATGAGCACTTAACACCACTTTATCCCTGTATATCTGAATATAACAAGTTAAAGAAAAATGAAAATAGGTCGACTTGTTCCAGTTTAAGAGCATGCCACACATGCATGCGTAGTGAAATTAAAGCTAGCCTTGTACGGAAGAACTGGAAACTCCAGCTGTCCCTTCTTTACTCTGAAGAAACGTGTGTGCCATCTTCTCAAAAAAACCTCTTCCCCGTGCGTTTCCAGCTGCTCATCGAAGTACTTTCCACAAAATTACGCGTATTTTCTGTAGTGCGTGTTAGGCACCCCTGTCAGGCTTGTGCCATAGCTCCGTTGAAACAGCGTCGCCGCCACAGTACGTACAAAGTCTTTGCAACGATCAGTCTTGCGAACAGCTCACGTTTTGTTTCCATGCGGGTTGTGTGGAAGCCAACGAGGTATTGCACCACGAGCCAGAGGCCTTCCGACACCAAGCACACGAACATAGCTTGTTGTATCGTCTTACTTTCGCTGCAGTTAGGAAAGTGGTCACTTGAAACGTTTCCCAAGAGAGCTAACCTTTCACGCGTAGGCATTTCCTCCATCTTCACAACCAGTCAAACTCGTGCAAACCGTCAGGTACGCAATCGCAACGCCCTCGTTTCCATTTTGCACGCAGTATTCTTCTTCTTTCTCTTTGCTCAGTGTTCAGCTTGTCACTATTTCAACTTTCTTTGATGAAACATCTTCCAGGTAGCATGAGCCTATTGATTCAACTATACTTTTTGCGCGACAAGCGGCTCCGCAAAAGCTAAACAAAACTTTCACTTGCGAACTAATGTAAGGATTTACCGTGAAAGCTCTTTTTAGTGTACTACCCCAGTACATTAGGAGCTTGTACAAGAGGTAGTTTCTCTTTTTGAAGAGCTTCTAAGTTGTTTTCACAATCAATACTATTAAGAACGTTGCTATATTTGGGAGACCGATGCTTCCACTGTTGTAAAAAATGTCTTTGAACGGTCGATGGATTTCCTCGCCAGAGGAACGTTCACGCAAAGAAGGTGAGGCGTCGTGTTACACTGCTAGGTAAAATGACAACGCGTTCTATGTATAACGCAAAAGCGAATGCCTGTGTCTTGATTTTTGCTTTTGCCGTTAGTGACAGGTTGAAATATGTGGCTGCTGATGTGACGTCAGTTTAACTCCAAAGTACGTCATCTTAGATCGTTTTTGAGATATTTTCTGCTTCATAAGATACGCCCAACACACTAACAGCTTGAACATGTTTAACATCTCCTGGTTCGCTGAAACTGCCACAGCGCATTGCTTTATATTTCGTTATGTTTAAAAGAGCTCCAGAAAGATGAAAGTTTCAGCAAAAGTGTGAAGTTTTGTATTATAGCTAGATAAGGTACGAGAGATCACCAAATTGTCATCAGCGATTGCGGCAATTTTGTAAGTCTCACTGTCTGGCATAAAGAAACCAACTATGCCCTTGCAGTTTACCACCTAATTTAAGGCTCTAAAGACAAGCTGATCGAATAACACCGAAGACTAGGGAAAGCCGTGTCTGACTCCTTTCTTGAATCGGATAGATTGTCGGGACTACATCATTGAAATACAGACAGCTTCATAGACCTGATAAGGTATTTATACCAGTCGCACATACTGGCCTGGGAAACAAAAGGTGCGCAAAAAATAAAACGATTCTACCTGTGTTCCACTTTAACAAACGCTTCGGCTTGAGGAAAAGAAATGAAATACTCCCTAGAACTGTTTTGGTTTTTTAATAATTGTAGAAGACATTAAGATGGACCGTCATGGTACCGCACATAAATTCAAGGGTGACACGATATCCTACAAGAAAGGCCGCAGACGCCGGGACAGCAGCGGGGCTACTGATTCATAGTCTGTGTTTAGCAAGGTAATAGGCATTCACAATTTTGAATCTTACAGCACCATACCCTATTTAGGCAACAGAGTCACCCTTCCTGAGCCGGAGGAGTGCGGGTTTTGGCAATCGCATAATAGAACAATTCATATCATTGATCGCATCTCTGAAGATATTGAAGAAATGTAGATACAATTCCGTGAATAGTCTGTCTGGGCCTAGTGACAAGCACATATTCATTGCTTTTAGGACGTGCCATACTTCTAATTGATTTCTGCACATAATACTAATTCGTATTCCAAGCCTGGCGGTGGCAAACCTTCACAGAAAGACAAGTTTTCGGCACTAAACTTCATGCTCTGTGACATAGTCTGCAAATAACAGTTTTGCAAAGCAGTCTCGGAAAACTTCTCAAACTCCACCTGTAGTACTAACAATCACGTCATCATCTTTCTGTGTCTCCTCGGTGTAGAGGATCGCTACATCGATATGGCAATAATCAACAATCACGGTTTCTTTGCTCGAAGGCCAAGTTCCCAATTTCGTCAGTCGATGAATGAAGTACTCTTGCAAGCCTTGTAGCCCGAGACCTCTGCCTTAAAATATTTTGCTGCTTAATTTTTTGTGCTTCAACATATTTGAGCATAGCGAACGTGATCCACCCACCCACATCTACAATTTTATAGCGCCGTAGTACCTAATTCATCCGGAGCAACATGTACAACTATAACCTCGATATTAGTTTTTATAGGGCACTTTCAAATCACATGCACTTTTTTGCAAAACTCATACACTGTCTCCTAAACTTTTGCCTTCAATTTCTGATTCTTGATTCTTTATCGTATAAAAATTGTTACACAAGGCGAGGTAAATTAATGTTACACAAGGCGAGGTAAATTAATGGGGGTTTTTAATGGGCCCTGAGTCCGCGATCACAGTCCAATGATGATGATCACCGCCATGGCTCGTACCCACTCAGGGGGATCGCAGTGGAGGCAACGTCGTCTTCCTTCTCTGCCCACGCTTCCCTTGTTTTTCCTAGTAGTGATACTTTGTATCATTCCTCCTCTCTCAGACGAAGCCCTCTGGGCGAGTCATTCTTGAATCCTTCGTGTAAACGGCTTCAGGCGGGCAACATGCGTCACCTCCGTCTTGCATGAACGTCGGCCACTAGTGGTGACACGTGCAATTTCATAGTTGACCTCGCTGACACGACGGAGTATCACAAAAGGACTGGCATAGTGTGCCAGTAGCTTTTGGTTCAAGCCACGTCTGCGTATTGGGGTCCACACCCACACTAGATCACCGGGGGCATAGGTTACCTGCCTGTGTTGACTGTCGTAGCGAGTTTTGGATGACTCTTGTGCTGCCAGTGTACGTAAGCAGGCAAGTCGACGGGTCTCTTCCGCACGACACAAGGTTTCAGCAATTGTTAAATCGTCATGGATGACAAAAGGAAAGATAGTGTCCAGCGTATGTCGAGGCGAGCGAGCGTAGAGCAGATAGAAAGGGCTATAGCCTGTAGTTTCGTGTTTCGACGTGTTGAAGGCGTACGTGACGAACGGTAATACTTCATCCCAGTTTTTGTGGTCAGAGGCGACGTACATTGACAACCTGTTGATCAACGTTCGGTTCGTGCGCTCGGTGAGACCGTTAGTTTGCGGATGATACGCAGTTGAGTGTCGGAACTTGGAGGCACACAAACGAAGTAATGATTCGACAATATCAGCGGTAAATTGTCGACCACGGTCACTTATTATCACGCGAGGAGGTCCGTGTCGGAGGATGACTGAGTTCAACAGGAACTCCGAAACCTGGACTGCCGTGGCGGAGCATAAGGCAGCCGTCTCGCAGTACCGCGTCAGGTAGTCGGCGCATACAATTATCCACCGGTTACCTTTTGAGGAGCGTGGAAATGGTCCCATCAGATCAATGCCGACCTTTTCAAAAGGGGAACCGGGAGGCTTTACAGGTTGCAGGAGACCAACTGGACCCGAGGAGGGCCGCTTGTGGCTCTGGCACTGCATACAGCTGGCCACGTAGTTCTGAATTGTTTTGCTCATTTTCGGCCAATAGAACCGCTCTTTCGTGCGACTAAGTGTTCGTGCGGTGCCTAGATGGCCAGAGGTGGGGTCATCATGCGTGAGACGCAGGACAGACGTTTGGAGGGACGTAGGAACAACCAGCAGAAAGCGGGCGCCCGTCGTGGACAAGTTTCTCTGGTAAAGAAGCCCATTTCGGACGCAGAATCGACCTTCGCTTAATGAATTTCTCGCTCCAGGGAAGAGAGCTTTCAAGCTTGGGTCATTACGCTGCTCAGCGGCGAAAGTCACGGCATCAGGAAAGCCAGACGACAGCGAAGCGATAAGGTGGTCAAAGTTATCGCCTTCACAATCTGTCGATGGTAGTGGCATTCTGGAGAGGCAATCCGCATCAGCGTGTAGACGGCCAGTCTTGTATGAGATGGTGAAGACATGTTCTTGCAAACGAATGGCCCATCGTGCGAGGCGGCCGGATGGGTCACGAAGGTTGATCAGCCAACACAGGGAATGGTGATCTGTGACGATAGTGAACGGGCGACCATAGATGTATGAGCGAAACCGTTGCACGGCAAAGACTACCGCTAGGCATTCCTGTTCGGTCACTGTGTAGTTGCGTTCAGGCTTGCTTAAAGAACGACTTGCGTACGCCACAACGTGTTCCTTCTTGCCAGAACGCTGAACGAGAACGGCACCAATACCGATGCCACTTGAATCTGTGTGAATTTCCGTGGGCGATGAAGGATTGAAGTGCCGAAGTATTGGCTGCGAAGTTAACAAACACTTCAGCTTGTGAAAAGCGGCATCGCACTCGGAGGTCCACTGAAACAGGCTGTTCTTGCGTAGAAGGCTCGTCAGGGGGTGAACCACATCCGCAAACTTGGGTATGAACCGGCGGAAATACGAGCAGAGCCCGATAAAGCTACGCAGTTGTTTCACAGATTTAGGACGCTCGAACGATTCAACGGCCGCGGTCTTTTGTGGGTCAGGTCTAATGCCATCTTTACCGACGAGATGTCCTAACACCAATGTCTGTCGCTCGCCAAAGTGGCACTTTTTTGAATTCAATACAAGGCCAGCTTTTTTCAATGCAGCTGAGCACGAGGTCTAGGCGAGTGTTGTGCTCCTCAAACGTACGGCCAAAAATTACGACATCATCAAGGTAACACATACATATATGCCATTTTAAACCACGCAATATAGAGTCCATAAATCTTTCGAATGTCGCAGGAGCATTACATAATCCGAATGGCATAACGTTGAACTCGTAAAGTCCGTCGGTCGTAGAAATGCCGTCTTTTCTTTGTCAGCTGCGTGCATCGGAATTTGCCAGTAACCTGATCTCAGGTCAACAGATGAAAAGTAGGACGCGGAATGCAGGCAGTCTAGAGCATCATCGATGCGCGGCAGTGGATAGACGTCTTTCTTGGTAACAGAATTCAGTCGGCGGTAGTCAACTCAAAATCTCCACGTACCATCCTTCTTCCTCACTAGAATGACGGGAGCAGCCCACGGACTCGCCGATTCCTGTATTATTCCCTTTTCCAGCATCTCTTGAACTTGTTCGTTGATAATCTTGCGCTCCGATGGTGCCACTCGGTAAGGTTTCTGCCTAATAGGATGCGCCGATTCGGTGTGGATCTGATGACGTATCCGGGACGCTGGGATTAAGGGCCTTTGGCTGTATTTAGAAAAATCGAACACTTTCGAGTGCTTAGACAGAACGTCGAGCAGGGTATGACGTTGCTTTGGTCAAGTGACTTGCTGACCATTTGTAGCAATTGGGCATCTTCTGAACCTCCTAAGCCTAGATGTTCATTTTGGCTTGTAGCATCAACAAGCGCAACCAGCGTCGTACATGACTCGGGTCTAAATACTGCAAGTTTCATGCCGCCTGGCAGAATTGCAGGCTCCATGGAACTGTTCACTGTCCACACACGTGCTCTTTGACTCACCTTTTCAGGGTCACACATACTGGACGCATATCTTTGAGCCCTTCCTCAAATTTTTCCAGTGAATCACAATGAAGCAGTGGTAGTGGCAAAGCATTCCACTGACGAATTGTTTTTGGAAAAAATGAATTCGCATATACATTGACACGCTGTTTTGGCACTTCGTATGTGCAATCGTTTACACTTCTTAGGTTTCTTCCGCGGCGTGGCGTTAATTATTTTTGTTGTGTTTATGTTTAAATTATTTTTTGACAATAAAACAAGAACTTCATCATTGCCAATTGCCGTCGTTCAGCTAAAGTGGGCAGTTGAAGAGAGCGTACCATTTCTGTTACTGACTCAGTCGAGGAGTACTTTGAAAGAATAAACCTTGCAGCTCGCCTTTGTACTCTTTCTAGCATATTAATGAGGCCGATTTCCGAGGGATCCCACACAATGCTGGCATATTCAAATGTTGGGCGAATATACGTAAGATATGCTGCTAGCTTAACGGGAGTCGTAGCAAGTCCTAATTTTCTTCGCAAGTACCATAGTTTTCTCTCCGCCACCGCACAAATGTTTTCCAAATGGGTCCTCCAGTTTAGATTACTGGATATTGTTACTCCTAAATATTTTATTTCATTGACGGTAGACAGACGGGTAGAACATAGAGTGTAATTGGAATAGAAGATACGCTTTCTTCTGTTTGTGACGCGCAAAGCCACTGTTTTAGTTTGATTTATTTCCATTTTCAATTCAGTGCACCAATTACTGACAGCATCAAAAATATCAATAAACGTTTTTTGGTCAGCTTCACTGTGTATTTCTTTATAAATTAGGCAGTCGAATGCAAAAATTTGCGTTGTAGTACTTCTATCTATGCCGCAAGAAATGTCATTTATGTAAGTTAAGAATAATATCGGTCCTAAAACTGAACCTTGCGGTACCCCTGAGGTAATGCTTAATAACTCAGATTTGAAGCCGTTTATTTCTACATATTGTGTTCTGCCTGTCAGGTACGCACTTATCCACTGTATTATGTTATAATTTATGCCTAGGTGTGCTAACTTATTAATTAACTCCCTGTGAGGAACCTTGTCAAAGGCTTTGAAGAAGTCGAGACATATTGCGTCAATCTGAACACTATTATTTAAGGCACGCGTGAAGTCATCGTCTGTTTCTATTAATTGGGTTACAGTGGATAAATTCAGCCGAAAACCATGCTGATTAAGAAAAAATGTTTTTCTGCCCTCAAGATACGTATACATAGCTTTGGGTATAATATGCTCTAAAAGCTTGCAGCATACACAAGTGAGGGAAATTGGACGGTAATTTTACACATTTTGTTGGTTTCCACCCCTATGCGTTGGCACGACCTTCGCCACAAGCCAGTCGTCTGGGACACGCTTTTGCTCTATTGAGGCATCATATAATATGTATAAATAGTGCGCAACTCATTCCGCATACCTTCACCGTAAACCATTTGGTATGCCATCTGGTCCGATCGACTTTTTCACGTTCATGTTGAGTAATAATGATGCGATGCCTTCATAGGTGATCTGAACGTCAGGCATAACTAACAACTGAGAAGGAAGTGGCGTTGATGCATCACCATTATCAGGACAAGCAGTATGCATTGACTGGAAAAAATCTGTTGTGTAGGTAAGAGATGAAAGAGCAGTCTGTCACCAATTCATCATTGACAACAAGAGAATGCAAGCGTCTGAGTGGTCTTCCTTCTGAGACAAGTGACGAGAAAAACGATGGGGGGAAGATTTCATACATGTCGGCAATATTTCTTCGTAATACTTTGTTTTTGATTCTTTCAGTTCAGCACGCAGAAGCCTTGATAAATTGCGTATCTTGGATTGATCTTCGTTTACTTTTTCCCGCTGGCGGTTAATGGCGCGCTTCAAATGTATTATCTTCCTAATCATCCAAGGACTCTGTTTATTTTGTTTCTTTTTTTGCAAGGGCACAAATTTGTTGATACATAGCGTGACAATTTCTTTAATCCTCATCCACATCTTATTGACGTAAATTTCCTCACTGAACGCATCCAAAGAAAACGGCAAGAAATCAATTATGCTTGTATCATCGGCCTTGTTGAAGTTGCGCACATGCCTGAAGCTTTCTTTTTTGCATGGCAAGGCACCATCAATGCTTATCTCAACGTAAACTAGTTTAAGGAATTAGCGAAAAAAGAAAAAAATAAGCTCCTTGTAATATACTCGTAATGACAAGCACTCACCGAACAGATTTGAAGAAATGGAAAAAAGTCACAGCTTTGCCGCAAACGCAGACAACTGAAACAAGTTTAAGGTCCGACAACCCATGTTCAATTGCAACGTTGTATGTGTCGATTCGCCAGTCAATAAAAACTAGATGCAGTATGGAATGCGGACACCCTGTTTCACGTGTACTGTCAGTGACAACCTGCGTGAGGTCATGGCTGAATGCCATGTTTAAAAGCCATTGGCAGTCTATTGCTTCGTTCGATTAGGTTGAGAATGTGGTCCAAATATTTCCAGGAAGATTTAAATCTCCCGCAATAAACATTGTACGATTCCGGGTAGCAATACCATCAAGGTATTGCTGTAAACTTTCTAGGTATTAACTAGGGGCGCCTGGAGGCCTGTAAACGGCACCCAAAACAAGGGAAGTTCTGGGTAATTTTATTTCTACCCATACAGTTTCATGGTGGGGTAATCTTTCCATAACAATTGCTTCAACACCTTCTGGAAGTAGGATCGCCACACCACCACCTCGTGTATCACGGTCTTTCCTAAATATTTTGTAGCCGGGTGGTACAACTTCGCTATCCGCTATTTCCGGTCGTAGCAACGTTTCTGTGACGGTGATTGCGTGTGGGTTATAGCTTGCTAATATATATTCTAGGTCACTAACTTTATTGATAAAGCTCCGAGCATATAGATTAATTAAGCGAAAGCTGCATGCACTTGAATGCGAATGGTATCAGTCATCGTCGTCAGAGTGATGTGGTTTTTTCTTTGTATGCTTAAACTTCACTCGGCAGTTTCTGTCGTAGTCCCAGGAATACACGTATTTGTCTATGACCAACTTATCGCAATTCGAACGCATGCGTTTTCCTGCATCTCTTTCTTTTTTTCCTGATTCCCATAATAGCCTACGCTTGGCTAGAGTTTCCTTGCAAAAGTCGTCCGCAACTGATATACTGCTGCCTTTTAGCTTTTTGCAATTTTTGTAAACTGTTAACTTCTCTCGGGAGTCGTATAACTTCATAATGACCGGACGCGGCGAACGGCCCCCTTTTCAGCCTATTCTGCGGATCCGATCAACTGTTTTTAGTTCGACGCCAAGCATGCGAACAAAAATGTCCTACAGTACCGCTTGTTGCAGGTCTTCTGTGGTTTCTGCCTCGCCCTCTTCAACCCCAAAGACCAAAAGATTATTCCGTCGACTCCTATCCTCTAAGCTTATTAGCCTTTCTTATTGTCCTGATAGTGTCACGTTAATGTTCGTGACGGTTTTTGTTAGCTGGCCTATTTTTTTACCCTGATCTTTGACTTTTTGAATGGCGTCTTCCATTTTAGTCATTCTTTTCCTAAAGCGCTCAGATCTGCCTTAATCGACTTCTGACCTTCAGACAGTTCTTTTAGGAGGACTTTCACATCAGGACCTGGGCTGAGTTCAACATCGCCAGACAATAGCAGGCACAAAGAAGAAAATCCAGAGAACAGTACACTTGGGCACAGCAGCAAAACAACAAATTTATTGTCAGTTTTGTCACAGTATTCTGAGTAGAAACTGATCTGTTCGAGCAACAGAAGCGGCATATTAGGCGACATTGCTTTCACAGTGCTGCCGTGCCCCCTGAACGCTGCTGGCAGGGGGTCCAACTTTATAGCTCCCGCGAAGAACCGCTCTATGCTCGTTAAAGGGTGCCTGCGCTCGAGGGTAGCGTCGGCGATGTGTCCGTGGTCGATAACAGCGGTGTCAGCAGCTGGAACGGCCACGCATGCACTGTATGCCCCAGCTTGTAGTGATGCGCAGACGAAGAAAACCTGTTCGAGCAACAGAAGCGGCATATTAGGCGACATTGCTTTCGCAGTGCTGCCGTGCCCACTCTGAATGGGTTTGTCGTTTAAACTCTAAGGAGGTACCTCTCGGTGCCTGAATGATTAACACCGCGCATTCGTGGCGTGGAGGTCCCACGTTCGATTCATGCGCCAGAGTCTTTTTTTTCTGGGATATTTTTTTCTGTCTTACAATTTCATGTATATTTATGCGTATACATATACGGCACATGAACTTAACACGGACGCCGGTAGCCAAATCTAGATTTATTGATTGATTTGTTAGGTTTAACGTCCCAAAACCAACATTTGATTATGAGAGACGGCGTAGTGGAAGGCTCTGGAAATTTTGACCACCTGGGGTTTTTTAACGTGCACCCAAATCTGAGTACACGGGCCTACAACATTTCAACCTCCATCGGAAATGCAGCTGCCACAGCCGGGATTTGATCCCGCGACTTGCGGTTCAGCAGCCCAGTACCTTAGCCACTAGACCACCGTGGCGGGGCAATTTGTGGCTCAATCCAGCTAAGAGTGTCCATATAATTGCTATCGAAATAAAAAGACAGAGTTCTTGGTGAAACACTGTGACGAAAAGAGATGATTTTGTCTTACGACATTAACATCTACCAGGCACGATGTCTGCAACAATTTGCTTTGCTCTTCACTTTGCAATAAATTATTGATCAATTACACTAGGCATCTGTCTGTTTTCTATATGATGAATCAGGTATTTCTGTAGTTATCTACTCCTTGCTAGAAATTTCAAAGTCTATTATGAACACTATATACCTATCGCAATTACATTCAGCATTGACAATATACGTATTCAAAACTAATTCAAGATATACAAGGAAATTTTCAAAACACTTGCGAGTTCGCTACTTAAATGAACGTTATCAACTGCCTCTAAAGACTAAGGGACATTCTATGAGAGGAATCTTCTCTTGTTATATTGATATTGCTTTGATGGCCAAGTAGCAAAATGTGTATCAAATATCTATGATTATTTGCCATTTGCTGTTGTACTTTGTATTCGCATTTGTTAGCCCACTGTTAAATAATTCTGATACACGTTTCCACGTGTAAAATATGAACTTGCGCTACAACTGTGAGTGAATAGTAATATGAGCTTACATGAGCTTACATAGATCAATGAAGAATGTTGTCTGTGACTCCGCGCTACAGGTTTTTTCATGTGTAATATAGCTACGTTCCAAAGAAAGTGAAAGTATTCTGGAAGGGCTATTTCTACCATGATTTTTTAACTCGAGTTACACAAAGTTAATGTTCCAACCCTGATCACCTCTAAGAATGCACACACACACACACACACACACACACACACACTGATTTCCACGTGTAAATTATGAACTTGCGCAGCAACTGTCAGAGAAGAGTAATATGGAATATGAAATGATGGATTGAAAGGGTGTAGCCTGACGTGCCTCGCTACACGGCTCCTGGAGAAGAAATAGGCTTCGACATCACAGAGGCCACTGCTACCATCCTCATCACGTTTACCCATCCTCGAGACCACTGGCCAGCATCCCACTTCGTCGTTTTGTTTGGACTTTCCGCATTCAACGACAACACATTTAAAATAAACATGCAGAAACACACACACACACACGCACGCACGCACACACACACAAACCCCAAAAACTCAAGTTTGGGAAATACACTGCTGCTGCATGTCGACCTGCTCATTCTTGAGAAGCGCACTAGTTTATTTATTGCACTTTCATGCCGCACTCACTCGGATCTACCCATGTTATTTATTAAAACTTATTGGCTTTTTCAAAAAAAAGAATTTGGGAAATTCGCCCTCTTCATTTATGTTAGATTGGCTGAGCCCGTTATAACCTTCTGGTGGTACGGGCTACCCCCTTTTTCCTTTTAGTTATTTTCACATATAGGGGGCGAAAAGAGCGCGCACACACAGACACACAAACACGCACACACACACTCGCACACACACACACACACACACACGCACACACACACACATGCACACACACACACACACACACAACAGAAACAGTATGCAATATGCCTTTTATTGCATGAATTGCGTTTTTGGACTATGCCACAGTACATTGGCGTTATCGCTACTCTTCCTTAGTCGTTATTGATTCGCGCTTTCTCGAGCGGCATTCAGCAGTTTCTGCCTGCTCGTGATACCGCTTCGTCTCCGCGCAGTTTCCTGGCTATTTTCATGACTCCAAAGTATGAGCTTAAACATTGTTCATGATCGCATGACTATCGACTTAGCAATTCTCCGTTTTATCTTTCACGTGTGTGATGTCGAAGACTAAGTTCCATCGATTGAATTACCCTGCTGGTACTGGCGAGCTGTAAATTCAGAAGTCTGCGTGGACTTTAGCGTATGGTTGAATAGTGTATATGAAGTTACATCAGTATGTAGCAATGTACGTTCCAAAGTTTAGCAACACGCTAATCGAGAAGCGCACCTAGTGTTCACAAGCTATAGCCTGATCGATACCTTCGTTGGCCAGAATGCCACCTGTGCGAATAACGCTGAATCCGCATTCGACACACAGACAATAATTGTGGTGGTTTAATCTTTTGGTGAAATCCAGGAACAAAAAAGAAATAAGTAGGTCAACCTCGACAAAAAATCACTGATAAACAATGTTCGAGAGCGAACATTTCAGCAAGGTAAACATTTGAAGTGTGCTCGGCTGTGCAATTGTTCACGCCCATAGCACGGCAGAGAATATGGGATTGAAAGAGTGGTAGAAATTTGAAGGTGTATCTGACCACTAATCCTCACTTTACACGAGAAATTATGGCAGTCCGCTATCTTCAGGACTCAACTATTTACGCATTTACCGAAACTCAAACTGCTAAATGAGCCTGATATGATAGTTGCAGGCTACTTTCGGGTATAACTCATTTTGGTTTGGAAAAAAAAAAGAGTAGATGAAAAGTAGTAGATGAAAAGCTACGCAGCTCGAAGTTTGCAGTAACACAAACACGCACTGGAAAACGTTTATATGTTGTGCACACTCCCCAGGAGTTGGCGTAACAAAAGACTTGTATTGATCCCTAGATGGTCGATCTTTCGGCCGTGGTGATAATCATTTATGTAGGCTACCGGGAACAAGTGAGCAGCTCCGCCAGGGTGCAACACCAAGGCATGGTATACAAAGTGCCACGTGTGGAATGTTCATTAAGCTACATAGGTGAGAATAACTGCTTTACCGAAAGAATACTTTAGCGCAGGAACGGCGTCCGGAAGATGGAAGTGCAACGCCGTGGCCTTGCAGAGCATTGTCAGAAGCACAATTGTCAGATTGACTTCGACAGTGATTCTGCCACAGAAATGGAAAATAATCTGGAAATAAGGCTCCTGCTCGAACCCTGGCAAATACAACACACACTGTCAACCATGAAACGGCACCTGGGAACAATGCCTTCTATATAAGTGCACGGCCTCCGAAACGTGAGAGAAAGCGAAAAATTGAGCCTAAGACACCACATCAAGGCACCTGCACGCTTCCCTGGCCTTCAGAGTTACCCCTCATGAAGGGATCAAGCTGGTCTCGAAACGTCGGGTTTTCGAAAGAATACTTGTTTCGAAAGAATTCTATTACCGTAATCCTCCACGCAGTCAGACAGACTTCTGTCAAAATGCTGACATTTCAGTATATACACTAAAGGCGTACTGTTAGTGATGGGCAAAATAGTGTAGTTCAACCGTTCCTCTGGTTGAGCAAGAAGGTAAATAAGGTTGACCAACTACGATGACAAGAACTACCTATGCTTCTAGGTTTTTTTTTTCAATGCCTATGAAATGGGCCTGATTGAGACGTTCACCTCCATCTCCTTTCGTCATTATCTGCTCTCCCCATTCGGCTAGCTTACGCTCCCGCTACTGGTTCACATGAGAGAGTACCCAGTTAGTGCTGCCTAATTGTGGTAGCCAGCAGTGGTAATTCCTTGTTGAGTTATGTTGATATATATAAAGCAATGTATTACATCCCTCAAGATAAAGGAGCCTGCGTGGTCACACTTCGAAGGCACTTATCTCTACTCCTAACACCATTTTAGATTAGGGCACCTTGATGCCTGCGTCGAGATACCCTACTCATGTTTCCTAATGTTGGCTCTCACATTGGCCCTCTAAGAAGCATGGTGTTCGGACATGACGCATCATCGTTGTTGATACCATGCGGACTACCAACGGGGTGCGTCACAGTGGCGCTGCGTCCATGTGTGGGTTCAATATGTGCAGCACGAGCACTGCGTAGTGGCAGTAGATAGGGCGCCTATTAACTGCCATTTTAGGATTGGACCGCTGTTGCCAGCTTCCACCAAATATGGCGAAGCTTCTTTGCGCTGTCATTACTATACTATCTTCGTTTCATTAGCTACGTGAGCACTCTTATGGTCCCCAAGTACTGCCCCAGCTGAACTGATTCACGATATGCACGATCAGCAGCGTCTTGCCAGGCGTAAAATGTCGCAGTCCACACACTTTGTTTTGCGACATAACGCTGAGCGACACTGACGTGAGTCAGTGGAAAAGACGCTATAGCTCACCGCTAGCGTGGCGTCTCAGTACGGGCGCACCTGGGCGCGTCCGCTATGCAGAGTAGACTGCCTAAATAAAATGCATTAACGCAGAAACAGCACTTTCAGTTATCTATGCATACGCGAAACGACCTTAATTGCACATGTTTCCTGCAGCGAAAAAAAAACAGGGAAGAAATACGTACTACTCGTGTACCGAGCTCGAGAAGCCGTGCAGGTTACCCAGCCTCGCTTCACTTGTGAAAAAAAAGTTTTTGACGGGATTGGCTAGCTGAAAAGCGCTAAATTCGCACGACCCTTTTGCAGTTATTATTTATTATGTTGCACAACAGCTATGAATTTGTACTCCTTAGGCTACACTGGCTGGCTTTTTACTGTCACCACTACGTTTAGAACCGCAAATTCGATGATTACCTTCAGCCCGCGAGTTCGGTCCGTACACTTCAGCCCTGCGAGAGTGAGAGACAGAAAACGTTTATTAGGTGATCAAAGAGTGAATGTGAGAGGTTCTCTTATTTCAGGAACACTCTGACTTGAAACGCCAGGTGGGCCCGCGTGACGAGTCAAGGCTGGTCGACTTTCACGAATACCACTGGCACCATAACCACTACACCACTGTTGCTGGTCACGAGCTTTTTCTTACCTACGTTCATGTGGGGCTTATCACTTGGTTACTTAAGACAGGAAAAAATGGCATGCATGGCTGGCTCTCAAATTTTATGCAACTATGGCATAGTTGATGACCCCTAACATTGTTCTGAATCTGTTGTCTCACAGTATACGAACAAGAAAAAACAAAACCAGCGCAATTCTGTTCTCTATGTTTAAATAACATTAAATTTGCTGTAGTGTCAGGGTGCCCATCTTGCTTCATGAAAGGGGAGACTCCGTAGTAGGCGTAGCCTCGGTATTATAATGAAAGCGCCTCACAAAGACCGAGTTTCGCAAGCACGATAGATAAAGCACCAACTATCAACGTGGCGAAACGTTTGCAACAATGTTGGCTGGGCCGACGGGGATAGGCTACTAGCTCGCACGTTTGGCGGCCTCGATGTTAACAAGCGCACCAAATTCGCTTCACTCTAATGACCCTGGAATGGGTATCTGCTGCGAAGAGTGCCACTTTAATAGGAAGCCTAGTGAAGCAAGTAGAAAACAAAATAAGTAGATGGGCGAGTACATAGAAGGGTCGCTTTTCTGTGTGCCGAAAGCAACCTGCTCATTAGCTCTGGCCAAGCTCTTACTATATTTTGGGTGTTGTAAATATTACAACCCTCCATACTTTATTTTTGTTTCTCTGTAGCTAAAAGAAAACATGTTTTGCATATTACACTTTCTTGGAAATTTTTGCATCACTACTGCTGATACCGGTAATATGGGGTGTTTTACGCGCTAATACCACGATACATGAAAACTACAGTATAAAGAGGCTCCGGGAAATTCGAGCACCTGGTGTTCTTTTTACGCACTGACATCGCACAGTATTTGGGCCAATAGCAGATCACCGACATAAAAATGCGACCGCCACGGCCATGATCAAACCCGTTTCGTTGCCTAAGCCAGCGGTCAAGCGCTGCAACCAGGGTTTCCTTTAGGCTGCGTCTCTCATAATTAAATGATGGTTTGGGACGTTAAAACCCCACAAATCAATCAATCATTCCTTTAGGCTGGCAGTTTTGTATTCCTCCTGATCGTGGTCCTATGCGTCGCAGATTAGCAAAAGAACGCGGACTTTGACAGTGTGTTTAAAACCTACAGATTCGCACACACCCGCGGCAGTGTTGAGAAAACATTAGTTTTTTTTCTCCTATTCTCGTTTCTTTCTCTAATCTCTTGTTGTCTTCCTTCATTACAGGGTAGTGAACTTGATGCCCACCTGTTTTGGACTATCTGCCCTTGATGATGATGACGATGATGATGTCTCTACTACGGCTCATACCCACTCAGTGGAACTGGCCAACAACGAGTTATATGAATTTCAGGC
This sequence comes from Rhipicephalus annulatus, assembly GCA_013436015.1. Lineage (NCBI taxonomy): Eukaryota > Metazoa > Arthropoda > Arachnida > Ixodida > Ixodidae > Rhipicephalus > Rhipicephalus annulatus. The sequence continues at coordinate 5,013 of WOVY01009027.1, read as the reverse complement.
ATTTAAGGTAATAAATATTTCTATGGAACGGAGGAAAGAGTGTAATGAAAACAGAGAGAGTGCCCTTTTTGTTTAATTCTTCCTACTCCTTGTTTCCCGACAGCGATTAAGATTTGTAGCATACTAGTTGAGAACGTGAAACATACCACACGAACAAAAGAGAACAAAAAATTATGTATGAAAATTTTATTTCGGAGTTATTGATACCTACGTGTTTAAAATAGCCCCTAACTTCCACCGAGTCGAACTACTCAGGGTTACCCAGAAAACCACCAGCATTCAACACAGTAAATGTATTATATGGTGTTCACCTAGAGGCAAATGCGCGTGGTGCTTTAAACATGGCAGTACCATGTTACGCATTCATATTGAAACCCTCACGACAACCTTTCACTTGAAATAGGATGTTGGGTTACCTGGGAGACGCAATGATATTCCCTTTATCTTTGTAAATGACTTACTAACGAATTCAATCAACGCTGCTGCGGTAGGGTGCTTCATGAAGATTCCAGGCTCCTTGTATCTTTTCTCGCGGTGGCGGCGAGTCGAGCTTCTGCTTGTCTATCGGTAATTATGCAGTTCCGTAAGTTATGCGCGTCACTCGGTGAAGCTACGTTGCACTACATTATCTTCACGTGTGGTAGTATTTTGCCAAAACAACTCTAAAAGGGGGCCGTTGGTGGAATTTTTGTCTAGCAACAAGCATGTTTCGTTAAGAAATAGAAGCTCTGATGCTTGATTGACTCGCTTCAACTAGAAGGTAAAACACAATGCAAACTAATCCGCCTATGATTCAAATATATACCGTCACGTAAACAGGTTTTCGTTAAAAAATCTCTGACGTTGTTGTTTTTTGTATTCAAGCATATAGCCTGTAAGTCTTCACGATGTAAAATGCAGCTTTTCATAGGAACCTTGCACTGCTTGTTTCTACGGTAATAGTTCATCAAAAAGATTGTATACCGCAAAACTTTAGCACATAGATATTAAGTCCGTACAACTTTGTTGCTGACTTCGGATGTATATTTGAGATGTGTGTCACGTACAGAAACACAATTTTATTCAACTAATGTGATATTGCGTTCCTTTTTCTCAGCTTTAACTCTAGTGTTGTATTTTCCTTTCCTATGTATACTGTTAAATGTTTTCTGGTGATGTACCTATTGTCTATAATTTTATATCAGCACGTCGTTCAGTTTATTTTCATCTGCGGAGTGTTTCGTTACATTGACCTCGATTTATGAAATATTTATATACATTTTGTTTACTGTAATATGTATTGTACATGTTTCAAACAATGTCATTGTCACAACTGCCTAGAAATGGTTTCACTGATCCCATAATTCGTCAATCAACCACTTTTCACCAGTCAACTTCTCAAAACATAATTCTTGACGCGAATGAAGTGTATTGAATTTATTCGATTTCAAGTAACAAAATTAAAAATTCAATCTGACCCAAAAATATCTTTCGAATATTTCCGATCCGTACGTTGATATTCGCAGAATCAACGTCTCGTGTTCAAAAAATACTTTAAACTGAACAACTGTATGTCGTTACCTACAAAAGAGATATTCCAGTGAATACTACTTACAGAAAGGATGCAACACAATTCTAAAATCAACTGTCAAGACATCAATTTCTGGAGCAGCTGTTCATCAACTATGTCACATGCTTAGATATCCCACCCACCCAATAAACGTTTTTTTCTTCTTTATAAACAATACCATAACGTTTATTCAAACCCTGATATTACGGTAATGCAGTCTATTGCATGGACTATAGCAAGGTGAATTTGAGCATGATCAAGCATGCATTTTAGTTGCGATGTAGTGCAATAGCAGTTATTGCTGCAACGCATTCAGTAGAAAGTTATCACCTAAATACTGCCACATTTCTTTCTCAAGTTACACTGTAGGAAATGTTACACTGTAAGAAATCGCTGGAGGAAATTGCAATCGCTTATTGTTACACTGTAAGAAAAGTTACACTGTAAGAAACGTTAAGTGCAAACTGCACCTGCAGTGTTCGAAAAGCTTTGAGACTGTAGTAAACTATTTAATTGGACTTACGCGCAATGTGAGCATACCAGATCATTCTCAAACCTAAATGGCCAATAGCGAAAACACTGGAACTTTCGGTGGCTCATATATATTTGCCGACCCGTTTCCTCAGTTTTCAGTATATTGACGGCCGACGCTCTCTTAGCCGTTATTTGTGCCACTGTGTAACGCTGTAATTGGTGTTTTCATTTACCGACCACAAGTTCAGCCAAATAAACAGTTTCATCTTAGAGACACAGTCTCCTTCCTTCGTTCACGTCTATACTTCATTTCTTGTTGTGGCTTTCTGGTCCATGTACCGAACGCCCGCCTCCCGCCATAAGCTAAGCCCCAACTGTGACGATGACACCGACCCCGTCACGGGCAACCAGGCAAGCCTGCCAACTGAAGGACTATCCTCTTAGCACAGACTCCTACCAGACAAGCAAAAAGCTGCGGCGACTAGAACGACAAGCACGATGGCGGCCGCTGTGTCCTCTGCGACAATCGTAATTCAGCCTCCCACAGAGCCACTGAGCTTCCATTGATCAACTATCGAAGACCTGGCTAGAGGCCGCGACCGAGTGGCCACCCTCAGCCACTCGAACACGTAAGAAATAAAAACTGCAAAGCGTATACTTCTACCTGGGAACACGCTAGTTAAGTATATGTTTTGTGAATCAGGAGTGGGGACTTCAAACGTAGGATGTCTTCTATGACGTAATCTTGGACACATTGGAACATCCTTCGCAAAGAAAGCGCCGCTTCTCTTCTGGAGAAAGGGTTTGCCTTCCCGAGAAAAATGTCACGATCTTCGCCAAAGGAATTTTTGTCTGCCCCGTCACTCTGACCTAGAAATGTCTTACGAGAATGAAATTTGTTTGTTTATGCGAGGGCTCAAAGGGTAACTTTTCGCGGAATTATAGAGAAGATCCCGGAAGAACATTCAGAAATTTTTCTATAAAGCAACTACTATATAAAAGTGACTGAAAATACGCACACTGCAGTTTAGTCGCCGGTCAACGTCAGGCTAAGAGAGCCTCGCCGCGGTGGTCCCAGTGGCTAAGGGTACTCGGCGGCTCACCCGCAGGACGCGAGATTGAATCCCGAATGTGGCGGCTACAATTTCGATGAAGGCAAAAATTCTGTAGGCCCGTGTGCTCAGACTTGGGTACACGTCAAGGAATCCCAGGTGGTCAAAATTTCTGGAGCTCTTCACTACGGCGTCTCTCATAATCATATGGTGATTTCGGGACGTTGAATTCTACATAAAAAATCAACCAATTATTCAACTAGCGAGGCTATGAAGACACTCAATCGCTATGCCCAGGCTCCTGAACTTCTGCGCTCAGTGAAACGGAAACGATTGAAAGAAGGTGCTTATGGTTTCAAAAACGCAACTGAAATATGTCGACCGTCCTTTCAAGCTATGGCGTGTTCTGTCGTGTTGAAAGCAGGAAGGAAGCAAACAAAAGGGAGAAGGCAGGGAGGTTAACCAGAAAAAACATCCTGTTGGCAACCCTACACTGGGGAAATTGGGAAGGGGACAAGAAGAAAGATGACAAATAGAGAGAGAGGGAAAAGAAAAAAAGGGGGAGAGCCTGACAGTAATTTCACTGCAGCGTGTAGAACTCCACCGCATGCCAAAGGTGTTCACACAAGCTTGTCTTTCTCAGAAACACAAGCAGGGCTTTCACTGCCTTGTGGGCTGTCGAGGCATGTGGACGTTGCTGTAATCGCACCTGCAACAGAAAGAGGCCGATCATCCAGTGGCCGCATTGCGTTGGCAAGTACTTGTCTGTTTGAGGCAAATCGAGGACAGTGGTACAGCAGGTGTTCAATATTTCTGTCGGTGCCGCAAACATCGCACGCCGCACTGTCAGTAATTACAATTAACGTGGTATAAGCCTTCGTGAAAGCAACTCCCAGCCAAAGGTGATAGAGAAGCGAAGCTTCACGTCCATGTAGGCCGGGTGAAGGGCGTGGTTGTAGTGAAGGGTCAAGCTCGTGCAGTCTTGTACGTCGTATGCTTGGTGTGTCCACTCAGTCAGTGTGAGACTGGCGGCCATTTGGCGAATCTGCCTAGCTGCGTGTTGAAAGAAACCAGCGCGCTAAAAGCTGTATTCAACTTTTTTAGTATTTTCGGCTCATTTAAAATAGGGTATCACCACAGCTCGGAAAGATCCCGAGCTGAATCTAAATATTGCAAAGCTGGGGTAATCTGCATAGCGCTCCAGTACAAGCATTTTATGATCCTTTACTATTAAAAGCTTAGTCACCAAAGTCGGCAACTCAAGGTGGTGGCGTTTTATTGGGATTGCAATTATATGAACACTCTATTCTGGATTTCGCTGCCAGCGTTGGCGTGGGGTCGGCATCAATGTCACGCACCGTATATGTATACGTATATATATACAAGGGAAAGAATTGTATATTTAAGGGGTCGCTTTTCCGTGTTTTGACGCAGTATTAATGAGATCTAGCAGACAATATTGCAAAGGAATATATAAGGAAAGTTATTAGAACAAATGGAATGTAAATTGAAGAAAGAAAAGTGGGTGAAAAAATAGCCATCCGTGAGCAGGAATCGAACCTACGACCTTCGAGTAACGCGTTCGATGCTCCAATCACAGCGGCCTTCCCTCCATCCACGTTTTTGTGTTTATATGTGAATTTAGTAGTGGGAGTGTCAGTCAGCAGCGCATTCAGTAGCCATAGCGGCGAGTGTGACACACTTTTCATGAGCCTCTATGGCGTCATGTCGCACAAGAACTTATTACGAGCTGCCAGCTGACCAAACCCTTCGTATACAACCTGAGGCACAAAGTCTGCCAGTACGAGACCATCGTTAGTGAATAATGGAAAGAAGTCTGTACTTAAGGGCTCGTTTTTCCGTGTTTTGTCACAATATTAAGCCCCGCCGCGGTGGTCTAGTGGGGTAAAGTACTCAGCTGCTGACCCGGAGGTTGCG